>JPYR01000144.1:94505-127180 GCA_000775305.1 Belgica antarctica
AAAACACCGAATAATCATAGTTTCACGTGTCTGAAAATTTCCGAAAAATCAGTACATGATAATTAACAGTTTTGAAAAACATTTTGAAGGAATGTATTCTAATTACGTCATCCTTTCGTATAAAATCTTTAAATGTGATTTGTCTATGTAAGTTACGCATTTTCGTTTTATTTTGTCCATTTTCAAATTGAAATAAAACTATCAGCAAAGAGACTAAGCCGGCAGTGGAGAGTCTTTAAAGATTGCACCAACTTTTTTGAACGGAATGGGTTTAAAGCTGGCATTATTTATCAGAAATCCACAAAGTTATTAGCATTTCCATGGAGCTCTGATAGGCTTTTGAGAATAGCCTTGTTTGATCGAGAGAATAGCCACTTTTCCTAGTATTAGTGCGCTCGTGGCAAGACCACCTTAGTCAAGCCGAAGAAGAATAATTCGAATATACTACAATTTAGTTTCTTCGTTTTCCTGATAACAAAACTCATCAGCGACCAGAACGGAGTTAACATTTTTGAAAAATTATCATCTGAAATAAAAACGCTTCTTGCTTCAAAGGTCCTGTCCAATTTTCTTGAACTGCATTGTCATCTCAGTGTTGAACTTATAATTTTCTCGCTGCTTCGGTACAAAATGTCAACAAACGCGTTTCAGAGGTTTTCACTCTAAGTACCGTGTGCCCGTTGAGAAATGTAACGTGCGCTCTGTAAAAATGAATAGCTAATCTCAAAAACTGCGCGGCTATTCTTTCGATTTTTTGGCTATTTTCAACATCAGAACTTATGTTTAGTCTTTTTTTTTCTTCTGCTGAACAAAATTTCCCACAAAACGGCTCGTGAGGATTTCCCAAGTGACACTGCTGCAAAAAAAACATTTGTCAAACGAGCGTTTTACTCTATTCTCTCGATCAGCAACCTTACTAGATTTGAACAGAACGTTTGAGCAAAAACAAAACTAATGGAAAAAGGTAAAGAATGTTTATCTGCGTTTTGTTAACGTTTTGTCAAAACATTTGCTTTGCAAAAAAGAGAGTGAGAGAGTGAGAGTCTGAAGAGAGAATGTTGGAAGAATTTTCCATCGACAGAGGAAACTTTTAGTCTTCAGTTGCATTAGAACGTGCACGGTTCGTGAATATCCTAGCCCGTAAGGAACAACAAAAATTAAAGTTTAAGAGAAGAGAAAAAACACTGCAGTAAAATCTATAACTAAAAGTTTACTACACCGTCTAGAAAGGAAAAGATTTTCAGTAATATCAACTTTGTGATTTAAAAGTGCTTATAAAAGTAGTTGCAGAATAATCAAATAACTAGTAATACTTTAAAGGAAATTTTCAGCTTCAATTTTCGTAAAGTAAAATTTCGTGTGTTTCAAGAGCTAAGTTATGTTTAATGATAGTAAACGCTGCAAGGATTACTGCGATTTTTGTATTAGAAAAAATCTGCATAGTTAAAAATAAGTAGCGGTGAAAAACAGAGAGATATTAAAATATCTATTTAGTTTCATATGAAATGTGCATTTTCCTTTTTTCGGTGTAAGACCTACTGACATAGAACATCATACTTTTTGTTGACATTAGTTCCGTTTCTGTTAGCGCAAAAGTTAATGTTTATACTCGTTCATACACTACTTGGAAAAGTTTCCTATGCGGTGAAAAAGAATAAATACGGACAAAACAAAGAAAAAAAGGAGAATAATGATTCAGTGTATATCGGTCTAACACGATTCTTTGTGATGTGTTCAAACGATGTGGAACACGGGAACTTACAAATTTTCACGTGAAAATGCGCCGAACTAAGTGACTGTGTAGAATTGAATTTACCAGAATATATGAATTTTTGGTTTATAGCAAAATTAATAATCAACCTAAAAATTACAGACAACGGACAACGTTAAAGCACTTTTATTGATCCATGTTCCAAAAGAACAACTCAAAATATATAATGCTAGCCCGTAAGAAACAAAAAGGCCGAAAAAACTGCGTGCCAACTTAATAATTTGGAAACGCAAGAAAAACAGTGGGCGAAGAAGAGGTCAAACTAAGTATGAAACAAAGAAGTTTTAAAGGGAAAAGTGTAGTGAAAACTCAATTTTTAGAAGGTTTTTGACAAATTAACAAATATCAGTTGTATACAACAATCTAGCTGTCATTTATTTGAATTATTGATATGTGGTTTAGAAACTTTTAAAAACCTTAGCTGGTAAAAAAATTCATGTCGTACTCTCAAAATCATTTGAGTAGACAAATTGCAAATTGAAAAATGACAGAGACATTTCTTAGGATGTTTCAATAGTAATTTATCGCACCTTCAATTTTAAATAATAATTTGTAATTTTAAATGATTTTTTTGTATGAACAAGTTTCAAGCTTTAAATACTGTATTTTTAAAAGAATGTTTTTGTTTTGCGACGTTAATGAAAATTATTTTTGTCGCAGTTACAAATCTTCACTACTAAAAAGGTCGCCAAATTTTTGTTCTTTCTGTTTGGAGAAAATCTCTTGCTTCAGTAAAGACTTGCTTCAGTAAAGACTTGCTTCATTAATAATATATCATCATTCGTATGAACCAGTTACATAAACATTCACTGCTTTTGCTGTGAAATAAAATAGCACTTATTTCCAAATAAGTGCAATTGAGCAAAAAGAATCGAAAACAGGAAAAAAGTAAATTTAGAGACCGCAAAATTTACCGTTCAAATTTAAAAACTCAAGCTAGAACCAAGCAGTCTACAATCACAAGCTAGCAGGAGCTGTCGGAAGTGGAATTGATGTTTTAAAATTCGGTCAACACGCGTGTAAATGGCTTTTGAAATTTCACACATTCCAATATAAATCGGGATGACATAAAAATAAAAGAAGCAAAGAAAACTTGGTGACGTTTGTTGTGAGTGTAATCTTTTGAAATCGAATCATGCATGTATCATTTGGAAGATTGATTGATTGCATTTTATTACGCCCCAAGATTTTGCAATCATTAATGGGCAGAGTTTCTTTTACAATTATAATATTTGAATTCATTATTTCAGATTAATTGGTTGATTTTACGTTACTTTATTGTCAATGCTTGGTCCTTAAATTTTTCGACCCTGGGCTTATAGCAAACTAAATTAGTTTGCAAACAATTGACGAAAAAAACCGCGTATCAAATCTGAACGTAAGAATTTTCTAGCAGCCAAAGATTTTTTACTCAATCGATATCAGCTTTAAGGCGTTATTTTGTAGGTCAGTTTTCGTCAGTTCACTTTTATATATTCATTCGAAAATTAAATGAAACACATTTCTGACAATGGATTTACGAAGAATTTTCTCGTCTCTTGACGCGTGACTATCCAGGCTCTCCAGACATAATACATTGTGTTGTTGTATTCTATGTAGTACAAAATAAACTAAGCTTTCACAATGCTAGCTAATTAGGTTTTTATGTTTTTTTTTATTCGAAAAAGGTTTTTGTACCTCTTGTATTTTTTAATTCACTTAACACTAAAATTTACCACAAGACATATTGCATTTTTTCAAAAAGCTCTATGAAACGTTAACTATAGTAATTGGGGTCGGCATTTAATATTAAAATGCGTCAAACGGTAGTGAATAAACATAGGGAATAAAAAAATGGCCTCAGTTTGTAAAGAATAATACATAAACTAGGCTTATCCTTCTTTACTTTGTATTATCAAATTAGGATTGAAACGTTCTTTAAACTGGCATTTTGAAAAACTGTGTGCGTTCAAACCATTCAATGCTCTTGAAACACTCATAGTATTTTAGAATTCTTTAACTACATCATGTACTTTCATGGTTTACAACTTCCTCCGAAGGTTGTGGTGCAGTTAGAAAGACAAAAATTTACTTAAATAGATCGCGACCGTAATTTTGATTAATATTAATCTCGTGAACTAGATCGTACTCGTGAACAACACATTATAAATTTATGCAACTCATCGAACAGTAAAAGTAACTTGCATATATGTAGGTGACTTCATTTAGTCTCGCTGCCTTTCTACATATGTGATATTAGAAAAAATCGATAAAATATTCGTATGATCTCTGTCGATTTTCAACGTAGGCTTCTATATAAGTGAATTCTAAATATTTCTTCGTAATATCATTTATAAAAAGACAGAGGAAAAGAAACTACAAAAGACATGCCGGTGAGAAGAGGGCACGTGGCGCCTAAAACAACACTCATTGAAACCATCATCAGAAAATTTGATACTCACGGTGAGTGAAACACTTGTTTAGTTTGTGAAAAAATTTCAATCATTAAAGATGTCCATCAAAATCATTTTACGTCATTGAGAGAGTCTGTCACTGAGACTTCTCGTGTTCCACCAAACGGGTGCAAATCTTTTTATTTTGACGCGAAATCGGCTTTTAGAATGTAAGACTTCTAGCAGCCTCCAGTAAGCCAAACGCCAGGTGTCGTTCAACTCTGTTGGACGGCAATGGAGTAGTTATAACGAGGACTCTCGATACTACAGTAAGTCAATTTTTTTGATTGCTTCAAAGTTTCAATAAATTTGTAATTTCACTTTACAATTTCTGAATTTGTCTAAATCTTTATAAAGAAGAACTAAACCTTTTTGATTAGAAAAACGAGAGAATAACTTTAAGAATAACTCTAACAGTTAAGAAAATTTTGTGTAATGTCATTTTATAAGTAAATTTTGGCCAGTTTTGCCCACCAGCTACAAACTGAGCCACTATTCAGACAAATTCGCTTTCAGAAATACAACGACCAACAGTTTTCATATCATTATTTATATTGCAAAATTTATTGAAATTATTGAACAAGATTTCATTTTTGTTTTAAGGTCGGTCCCCCATTAAAATAACATCGGATTTGTAACCCTTTTAATTAACAAAACCTATTTGACGGGCTCTCAGGGGCTTTCCACGCGGTGAAATGTATTTTATGTGATAGTTCAGACACCTAACTACCAAGTAAATAACAATTCACTTTGTTTTTATCCCTAGAGCGCCCATATACTTAAAATTTACACTTGTTAATTTATTAGTACTTTTGTTAATTTAATAGTGGACTGACCCTACTCTTGTCTCTCTATGATTTATTTTACCACTTCGCAATTTTGTCTTTTTTTAATCAAAACAAATCGGCTCATAAAATAGTCCACTTAAAAATTTCCAATGCATTCCGACCGACATTGTCCGTAAAAAAATTAATTTTCAAGTCTTTGTTGCATTTAAAGCGTTATTTATGCAACATCATTACAACAGTCACTCTATTTTGAAAAAAAACAACCAAAAAGTATGAAATTTCACAATAGAACGTTCGTGCCGTTGCTATCGATTATTCTGTCGCATATTGCTACCGAACAAACATACTTGAGGTATTTTTTCTTATTCTTTTTAAAAAAAAATCTCAGTGTCGAGTGCTCTTTGTATCCATCATTTACTCTCAGACTTTTATTAAGCGTTTTTAAAACCGTACACAAATTAAAAATATCTCTTTGAAAACTCACGCCAATTTTGTTCCTTTAAACCTGAGACTGTTTTGCAAATGAAGATATATATATTTTTATGACGGCATAAAAACGACATAATTCCCATGTAAACATCGATAAGCATTTGACATATTATTTCAACCGATAGCGGTGTAGAAGTGGAGCGAAGCTACCAAAAAAGCAAATGGGTTTGATCCTGAATATGAAAGGATTTAATAAAAACTTCTGCGCCTTTTTGATATTGATCAGCCCTCATTCAACAACAAAAAGAATTCATGGTCTCAAAAGTAAAACTTATTACAAAACTGCTGTCTTTTGAGCAAGTTATGCGTGGTTAAATTTATGATTTTTAAGTGGAACAATATTTGCGGTCAGATACTTTACGAAATATTTTTTGAACGTTTCATTGATAATTTCCGAACTTGAGGAACGAAACCAATTAACCAGAAATCAGAAACCTTTCACTTGTCACAATCAAAGCTTTTCAAGAAAACAAATATTCTTTTCTACAACAAAAAACAATGTTTAAAATTCTTCAGCCATTGTTTTCGGATTTACTTGCCTATTCAAGATAAGTTCTGTACTTTGCAATCATGATGGTGACATCTGCATATTGTTTGTCATTCGATTGGTTTTTTATTCTATTTCGTCTTTTAAAAACAAAATGCGAAGCCAAAATAAAGTGAAAATACTATGGCACTTGAGAAAAATGTTCAAGTAGCGAACTCAAAAAAACAAACGAATATTCGTTCCGTTAAAGTTGGTTGCGACATAATGTTTATGCTTGTAGAAATTTTAATTCGAGAGCTGTTTCCATCGTGGCTTAATTGTTTCATTTGATTTATTTTTCATTGATTTTCAACAATCGCGTGTCATCGCAGCGTTCAACGGTGTACTTTCTTTGTAAAGCTCAAAGTCCGCAATAAATTTTGACTAGATGCGTTTAATTGATTTTAAAAAGCTTGAAGTTGTGTGTTGACGCATATGCGAGGACATAGCGTGGGTGGTAATCATTGTAAAGTTTCAAAAGGATTTTTTCATATGATTTATTCTTAGATTATTTTTTCATATTTAACTCGCGACTTTTCATATTATCTCGAATGATTATTTTTTGGGTTCACTGGGAGTTCACTGGGAGTATTGAAATAACGTGGCAAATAAAAAGCTTGCTGTAAATCTGCATACACACGATAAGATAAATGATGAAATCAGCACAATTTGAATAGGAAAACGTAATAAACTTGTTTGGTAAACATAGAGGGCCTCAAGTGCAAAATTGCTTACGCCTACTAATCTACGGCTGATTTTGAAAAAGCAACGAGCCGAAATTTTGCCTAAATCTACGAAAAACTCCCTAAAAAATTCCTAAATGTTGAATGTGTAATGTTTACAATTTTCATGTGGGCACGGTTTTTTGGGCCAATTTAAATAATTGTCTCAAGCATTTCACAATAAACAAAAAACTTAGACAAACAATCAGATTTTATTTTTAAAAAAAACAAACCTAAGTACTGTCCGTAACTGTTAACTTAAATTAGTTACTTATCAAATTCTGATTGGATCTAAATTCAAAGGTTCCCAGGCGGCTTATTCATTTGACAATAACAATTTGAAACAATCTGTGGGAGGCGAACGAGAAATATGCGATGTTTCTCAAGTTATCAATAAAATTACCTAATTGAATTGTCTTCTCAAGTTATAAAATGTTATAGTTTCAAAATTTTCAACGTTCGCTCTTACCTTGTTTGTAATCACCTAGGTTATATAGCTATAACGTGGAACGTTGTTTTACAAAGCTGCAGTCAACTAGTTTTATTCGATGAACTGTTATCGTACGCCAAACATTAATCGATCTATTTTAATTGCAGATCGAAGTTTCGTTGTCGCGAATAACCAACCGAACTCTTGTCACATCATTTTCTGCTCAGATGGTAATTATATGCTGAATGTGCGAGTTGTAAATACGCATGACTACGTATATTTATATTTGTAGGTTTTTGTAAAATGACAGGCTTCACAAGAGCGGAGGTGAGTTTCGGTCTCAAGGGACAATGTCCAGGTCGAATAAATTTCTCCTATCAATTATTAAAATGTCATGTTTATATAACTTTCTCCTTCATTTACGATGTTAGATTATGCAGCGAAGTGCAGTTACCGAATTTCTGCACGGGTGAGTTTTTCGCACAATCTATCTAACAGTTTTTGCTAACAAAAACAACCAAATTCACGACTGAGAAATGAAACCACTGTTTATATCTAAATTATATATATTCTCATGAATCCTTAGACCAATTTCAATAGCGTTAGCTTGATAATTTTATTGTTTTCCTTTTTCTCAGAGACCTTACATCAAAAACAGTTTGCAGCGATATACAAGATGCGCTAAAGGATGGACAAGAGAAGCATTTCGAGATATTATATTACAGGAAAGACGGTAAGCAAAACATTCCACTTTTGAAGAAAGAGCATTGCAAGTGATTTCAATTCGTTGAGTGATTTTTTTCATCCCGCGATATTCCAAAACAAAGATTTTTTCACTTTAACGATGAAAATTTTACGAGTCAAGATGTCGCGAGCGTACGGATTGCAGAAAAGTCACTCGTACTCGCTTGTTTGTTTTTTATTAAATGATATCAAACTTTTTTTATTGCGCATAACACTTTAACGCGCATAACACATATTGCGTTCAACACAATCTAATTAACTGTGCTGTTTGACCGCTGTTATCTTTGAACCGGTTGAACACAAGTTTTTTAACGGAAATATTTTCGAACCGAAAGCATATTAAAACCGATCGGGGTAACATTTGCCGTTCGGAAACAGCTGTCCTGTAGAAATGTGTGAGTTCACAAAATGTACCGATTTTTTCATACTGGAAAATGAGTACGCTAGAACCGAAAGGTTTATTTTTTATTCTTGAATTGTTTTCCTTTGTGTTCAGATCGTCACCCGTTGGAAAATAGTTTAAAGTGTATAGTGACTTAGAAATGAGTGATTTCGCTTCACAACTTGTGAAAGAAGAAACATCCGGTTGTGAGAGTGATAGCGACATTGAGGAACAGCACGAAAAAGCTACATATAAAAGGAAAAAGAAAAGATCCCAGCAAAGAGATCCAGTCGCTATGAACAGCAGCAACACCGAAGATGAAACCGAGTCGCAGCTAAACTTCGGAGCTAAACTTCCTGCCAATTCCACTCCTTTCTCGAGTCCGATGTCAGCTCACAACCAGGAAAAGATGAGACGGAGACTGCAGTTTTTCTTCATGAACCCCATTGAAAAGTGGCAAGCTAAAAGAAGGTGAGTTATCATGTGAGCTCGTGTTCTAGTTAAAGTTTTATGGAATTTTCCGCATTGCAGGTTTCCATACAAATTTGTAGTTCAAGTCATCAAAATTGTTCTCGTCACTCTTCAGCTTTGCTTATTCGCACATTCCCGATACAATCACGTAAACTATTCGTGGGATAATCGAGTGACGTTTTCGCACTTATTCCTAAAGGGTTGGTCAGCAGACATGGAGGTGAATTATATTAGTTCAATAATGAACAGAAAATAAATAACTTTTTATAAATTTTAGGTCAGTACGTATCCACCAGAAGTGGGGCCTCTTTCTGTATACACCGTCGAAGAATATTTCCAAACGATTGATTTTGCTATCTATGGCTATGGGAATCTGAGTAAGGCAATTGGACCATATTCATACGCCACCGACGACAACTCAATGGGACCCATAAAATTCTGCTTGTATCAGTACCGGGAAGGCATCATCTTTGGGTTCAACGAGAGCTATGTTTTCAACCCAGAAATAGATACAACTTGCGAGACTCTACTGGCTAACGATACAAAACTCGGCATTCAAGAGTTTCTCCACACCAAGGGCATTTTTATTCAGTTTTCCGCTCTTGTGAAAACTACTGTCGATTTCCCGATAAAAACTGTGAATTTGAAGGCTAGCGGGCCAATATCGGCGCCAGACTGTTATCAATTCGATATTCAAATTCTATTTGACAACTCGGATCACGATGGCCAGATGATATTATCGCTGGAAGCCGAACCTACAAGACTCTTCTGTGAAGGTGATGTTCAGTTCAAGACCAACTTTAAAATAGACGCAGCGCTACGCTCCACGCTTAACGTCTTCGTAATAATCATTTGTATGATTTCATTTGGCTTGTGCAGTCGAGCGATATTCCGAGCTCAACAGCTGCGACTGAAGACCGAAGAGTTTTTCTCAAAAGCTTTTGGACAAGATCTCAGCCGTGATGGAAAATGGGAATTCATTAACTGCTGGTACATAATGATATGCTTTAATGACGTTCTTCTCATCTTGGGGTCGGCAATTAAAGAGGAAATTGAAAGGAAACATTTCACAGCTGACGAATGGAATACCTGCTCGTTGCTGCTTGGTATTGGTAATTTGCTGGTATGGTTCGGAGTGCTTCGTTACCTTGGCTTCTTCAAGACTTACAACGTTGTAATTCTTACATTGAAAAAAGCGCTACCACACATCTGGCGCTTCCTGCTTTGTGCTTTACTGCTGTATGCAGGCTTTACGTTTTGCGGTTGGCTTATTCTGGGCCCTTATCACATAAAATTTCGATCACTTTCTACTACATCAGAATGCCTCTTTGCGTTGATAAACGGAGACGACATGTTTGCAACGTTTACAATTATGTCTGACAAAAGTATGGTTCTGTGGTGGTTCTGTCGCATTTATCTCTATACTTTTATCAGCCTTTACATCTATGTCGTACTGTCACTGTTTATTTCGGTGATTATGGATTCCTACGACACCATTAAGAGGTACTACATTGATGGCTTTCCTCACAGCGATTTGCGAAGTTTTATGGGTGATACCAATGTAACAGATTTTTCAAGTGGCGTTTTTCGAGATGAAGTTGATGATGATGACACAATTGGAGAAAGCTTAAAAAAGATGTGCTGTTTCTTAAGAGCAAGGCGTAATGAAGCTCCAACAAATAGCACTAGTGGATATACATCACTACACCCCAAACCATCAGCTTCATCTTAGGAATATGCATTCGTCTACTATTCGTAAATGATGTATATTACTGCTGTTCAGTTACGTTTTTGTTTTGCATTTTCCATAAACTAAATTGTTGATTTAATGCTATCCATAACGCAAATAATAAAATACGATCAAGTTACTATTGTTACCAGGTTTTGTTACGAAGTATTTTCAAATTTGAATTTTGTAATTAAAAAGATTATATTTGCAAAATCACTATAAAGCACGAAAATATTGATTTATGAATAGAAATATATGCAGATACGATTCATTTAGTCAAACAGCCAAAAATAATTTACTTTGAAATTCAAATGAAAAATTGTATTGTTTTTTCCAGGAACAGCAAAAGAAATAAACACAACATTACATAAAAAAGTTCTGTTCATAATTTTTTCCACAGTTTTTTTAAAGAAACCTTTTTAATTAATTATAAATTTATATAATATATTTAAACTAGATAGTAGTGGTTTTTTTAAAAAAAACTTTTTCGTATTTTTGTAGGACAAAAATTCATCTGTTCGGAAGTGATAGGTAAAACTAGAAAATATGAAAAAACAAACAAAAATAACTAATTTTCGACTTAATAGCGCCTATCCGTTCTGAAGTGGACGATATCTCATTGTTTATAATAAACTTTGAGGATCTTACTGATCCTCATATGGCAGAAGCGTCATCGACAACCGAAGATATAGAGCCACTAAAACTAACTAAATGTAAGTAAATATAAAAAAATCATGTTTCATAACAAATGCACTGATGGGAACTAGTTGGTAAAGCCCGAGCGAGCTTTCGACAATCTTTTCGATTTGGAAACATGGCTTTACGCGACAGAGGCCATCGACTAGCTGGTTATTTAACTCCTCCATCCGATGCCACAGAGGAACAAGAGGACGAAGCAGCTTCGGAGCGAATCTTCGTTCATTGTGATACAAATAGGTTAGTTCAAAATAACATTAATTTATTAAGTCTCTAACATCTATTTAACAGTGACAAAGTTAGTCAAACAACGGTTCTGCGAATAGAATCACATTGGGATAATAACTCTGCACCAGCTTTAATTAAAACCAAAGACTTAGATCAAAAACATGAACCAATTACAAGAACTGAAGAGACCAAAAATACTACAAGTACAAATAAGGTTTGCTGAGAGACAAATATATAAAAAGTATGATTTAACAACTTCAATTTTTTAAGGTATATCCCCAAGCAGACCTAACTGCAATAAAGCCAGAATTTCAACAGACAAAAAGCTTGGATTTTGAAACAAAAGGTTTGTTCACATTGGATCATAATCGCTTTGAGGTTTTTGGTGTATTTTAAACGTTGAATTTTAAGCTGTGTTTCTAAAGTTTGGTTCACATTTCACCTCATCGTTTTTGATGATGATTCAATTAAAGTTTAATCATTAATAAGGCTAAAATGTCATAGGAATGCCATCACATGACTATTTTGATGTTTTTCATAATGTTGTTACATTTTCTTTATACAAAGAATTACGATCTAGAACTTGTGTGTCTTGCAATTTGAATGTGTACTCGGATTTGATTATTATTGCTTCTTCAATAGATCCAGATCAAGCCAAATTATTATTACCAGCGTACGAACGAATTCTCGCCAAACGAGTTTACTTTCCGGATTTTAGAGCACATACGATTGATGATTTTATGACAGGTTAGGTTTGAAACAAAGATCAGCTCTTTAGATTAGTTTCATCGCTTTTTAAGAGGCGAGTAGATTAGCGTAGTATAAAGAAAAAAGAAAGCTTCTTATTTCAATTCTAATTATATAAATTTATGCATGCCAGGAAATGAATACGTTTATTCTTCACAAACATCACTTTGTAGAGCTCTAGATTTTCCTTTACTGAAATTGCATCACGAAATATGAAAAGTCTGGCAGCAAAAACCACTGAAAGAGTTTGTTTATCATTGTTTGGTTGAATTTTTATCTTCAGTACGAGAGCTAAAAATAGCACAGTCGTAAATACGTGACTGCTCAAAGAACCCTGTTAAAAGCACTCTTACATTTTCTTCGCAAGCGTTCATGACGTCGTAAGTCAATCATTAAGGTCATGAGTTTTTCTCCGGGAAATGAACACGCAGCTTGGTGTTCTGGTATACTTGAGAAAGAAATACCTGGCACGTCGATTAAACAGATTTTTCGGGATATTTCAACAGAAAGTGACACTTTTCTGTAAGGCTACATCAACTGCTTGAAGTACGCAAAAACAAGTTGTCTTTTGATATCAAAGCACTTATATAACTTTGAACTTGGATTTTTTGGCAATGCTTTTAATTAAAAGCTTCTGTTAAAATATAGTTTAGTGTATCACGAAACCTGAGAAGCCAAAGAAAGCTCTTTTAACAGTTTAAATGAAGTTCTACTGTTTAAAGTTGCCGAAGTTGCTGGATTAAGAAAAATGAAGATTTGGTCCAGCATCTCCGGTATGTATGCCAACTGTGCTTTTTATGGCGTACGAGATTACTTTATCATCTACAAATAGGGTTTCATAGGTTTCGATGTAGACGATGATATACTTCGTATTGAAAAGATATTTAGATTAAATGTCTAATTACAAAAATTATTTAAATGTTCTTCAGGTCCGAGTGGAAAAGCTGTGAGACAATATTTACCGTATGTTTCGAGTGAAAGTGATTTGCAGCGATATAGAGCAATCACTCTTCAAAAACATCCAAGTTATCACCCAAGCAGAGCCAGCTCATCATTGTCAAATGTGCCTTCCGATTCAACTAAACCGAAGGTAAATTTACATTTTCCAGATTTCATTTAAACTCATTGCTTTCTAGAAAAGCTTGTCAAATCGAATTGAGAATAGAATTAATTTTTATTCACTGCATGCTCTCTAAATTCTTTTTTCTTTTCCACAAAAAAGAGCGAGAATAAAACGCTGAATGAACCGCTAGAGAGGCTTGATCAAATGCACAGCAATTTTTAAATCGGTCCATCTTACACTCAGACAAGACAGAGCTAAGCTACACTACTTAGTGCATTTTACTTTTACATCATCCATCTTTGTAACTGCGCAAGCAAAATATGAAGTTTCCCAAGAAAGTATATTTTCAAATCTTTTCCTTTGTGTACTCTCTCAAATGTTGTTGCAGGATAATGGTTCAGCTAAATACTTTCAGGGCACAAGAACAGGAATAAACATGGGCGAAAAAGTAGCTCAGGTAAATAACAATTGTATCTAAATAAAAATGTGCTTTGCAATGATTCTACTCGATTATTTGCTTTTTCGAAATTAATGAAATGTTATTTGCTGAAGAGTTGAACGTGACCTTTGCGAATTGTGGAGACGCTTTCTAACTTTTTTTCCTTTTGCATAAAACTCCAAAAAACTATCTAAAGTTGAAGGGACAAAAAAAACTACAATTGTAGTTGAGCACTAGAAATGTTAACTTATTTTGCACTAACATTACTTATATGAAAAATTAAAGATAAAACGAAAATATATTGGTTATTAAATAATCATCAATCCGTCTGTACAGATTTTGATTTATAATGTTGAAAAATATTGACAGATATCACGATGTTTTTCTATTACATAATTGTTTTGTATCGCCTGAGGCTACATTTGCGGAGTGTTAAATTTAACAGAATTTCTTGATTTGTATTGATTTGGATGGTGCTTTTTTGTAGCTGCCGAGGCGGTTTTAATCAAATCATTTGTTAGAATTAAAATTTTCAATTAAAGTTTACCGAAACTCTTTTAACAAAGATGACTGGAATTGTATTTTTAAAATTTGTCAGGCTGTACAGAACGATGTGCAGTTTACATCGTCTGTGTCTAAATGTGTTCGTGCTTGCAAAAACTCTTTTCGCCGCCAAGTTGTAGATGTATTAGCTTTGAAACTTCCAGTCACATTTTTTCTCTCAAACACATCAATAAAAGCTTACTCAAAAGCTCCTGAAAGGCTCTTGAATGTATGCGTAAGGATAAGAAACTCACATATTCACAGAAGCTCAAAGTTTTCCATGTCGGCAAACGATGTGGATATAATGCAAAAAGTATAAAAAAAAATCAGTGCAAATAGAACTATCAATGAGAAAAGTTTGATTTCAAATGTCGCGCGGAATTTTTTCCTAATTTTATTTCCTAATTTGTCAATGTTACACAAAGTCGCCTAAGTCCTCCGTTCTTATAACAGCATTTTACGATAGGAAGGCAGTTGATCAAGAAGTGTTGTGTCACATAAAAGCATCCCATGCGAAATTCTCTCGAGTGCCGTCAGACACGATAGCTTTAATTAATTTTTAATTCAGTTTAAAGTGGAATTAAGATTTCATGAGATTACAAAATTAGTAGAGAGTGTTAACGAGGAGGATTTTGAAGGTTTTATGAAATTATTTACACTCAAATTGATGAGATTGATGAAGTTTTACGAATAAATTTGTGGAAATTGTTGTGAAAAGGATAAAATCTCCCGTTGTTGAAATTAAAGAGAGTGTACTGTGTGTAGTGAAATCAATTATAAACTTTCATTGGACTCGTCTGAGAATAGTTCAAAGTTTATCGTCCAAGAAAAAAAAAAAACTTCTATAGGTCCTTCAAGCTGTTCACAGTGTTTGCAAGGAATGCACTCGCATGTGTATTCCATGTACAAATAAGAAGAAAAATCAAACGAAGCTTGAAAAGAACTATGTATATATAAAAGTAGGGTATGTTCCACGTAAAAGTTTTTATAGTGCTGTATGGATTTTCATAGAACTCGGTTTGAAACGGCAAGTTGTTAGAAAAATTGCTAGAGTCACAGTTTAAAATGCAAAAATGTTTTCAGAATTTTCAATTCAATTTCACCTCAAAAAGAATTTTTAGTTCTGACAAAAAGTATTTTTCATTGCCTTCTGTTCAATATGCTAGCAAGAGGGATAAATATTTTTTAAATGTTTCTGGAAGCTTTTCAAACAAAATGATTTCGTCAATATCTTGAAGAACAAAAAGAAGATATATGCATTATTTAGACCAAAACAGTGAAACAGCAAGCCACGTGATGTAACTAAAACAACAGCTTCGCGTTTATAGAAAAAAAACAAGACCATGGAAAAAACATTTCCCTAAAGAAAAAAAATCCACAAAACGAACAAAAAATGAAAACGAAATAGTAAAGCATTACATAAAAATTATACACAACTACTTATTAAACAACAAACTTCGTGGGAAACATTCAGGACGCGTCAGGTCAAACGAAAAGTGTTTCACTCGACTATCGTGTTAACAGTTATTTGTTCAAGAGAATATAAAAAAAAACATACCATAATCAAACAATTTCTACGAATAACAAAATAAGAACGTGAACGAATCAAAGACTGAAAAAAGCAAAGACAAAATCATTCAAATTACAACGTTCAAAGGAGTAACCACATATACTTCAAGGTTTCTCGCGGGAACTATGAATTCCATTTCATCGCCACATAATAGCCGGAGTCATATGTTATATCAAACTAAAAGCGTGTCGTATGATTGTGTAAAAGCGAATTCTTGCATTGAACTATGTGAAATACGTAAATTGGATAGCCTACTCAATCATTGTGAATCAATAAGTTGTGATAATTTACTATTATACGACGAAATCTACAATTATGAATTTTGGGCAACAACAACGCATAAATATGTTTCGACTTCAGCGCTACACAAAATTCTGCCAAAGAACTCCATACGCAGACGGGCTCATAAAAAGGTCCTTGGAATACTGGAAAATGATAGAAAAATTATTAAACTTATCGACAATAAACGTCATAAAGATTCAGGCAACGAAGGAGAGTTGACAAAAAGCGGCGTATCGATTCAGGATAAACGAGCAGGTGCTGAAATGCCAAAGTCAAAGTCTTGTATACAACTTGGGCATCCGATGGAAACTAATTCTTATTTGAAAACATTAGGAAATTTTCACAGATGTTCAGACTATGATTTGTGCAAATGTTTATCAACAAATGAAACTTGCATTGACTTTAATCAGCCTGCAGAAGAAAAATGCAAAAAAACTAAGAGAAAACAGTGTTCGTGTCGAGATTACGAAAATGTAAACTTCATATGCGAGACAACGTTTTCAAACTTCAAAAATTCAGATCTAGTGAAAACATCAAATATTGCATGCACAAAGCCAATGGGGGTGCCTTCTAATAAAAGCTTGAAATTAACAAAAAAAACTTTTTTGCAATTGAAAAAAGACAAAAGTGAGGAAAACCCGCCGAAAGTGAGAAGTAGCCGCTTCACAAAACAAAAAAATACGACAATCGATCATGGTATTGATGAGCCACTCGTTTTTGAAGCAAATTGTTCTGACGAATGTAGCGAAAATTGTGTGATCAATGTTAACGATAGATCAGCGGAAGTTTTTCCTATTTCTATAAACTCATCATACTCCCCACGTATTCTGACAAGTCAGCATTCTGACAAGTCTGAAACCCAGAGTCAAAAATCAAAGCGACCGTTATTCTCGCCTTCATTCATTTCACGAAAATTGACCTCACGATCTAACAGTAGATGCCAAGACGATGGTGCGGGTGGTGTTAAAGAATCTCTTCTTGGGCAAAGCAGATCTTATGAGAAAAAACTACAAGAACCTGACGAAACTGTAAGATGATTTTTAATCACTTCAAATTTATTTAAATATTATTTTGTGGTAATGACAGTAATTTTATTGTTTTCACAACCTTACCGACTTTCTGGCCTTCTGGTTAAAAATGAGTGACATTAACATCAAAAGTCCCCTTACGATCAATATTGGAATAGTTAAGAAACAAAAAAGAACATAGCCAATATATGTGCCCCAACGTCGACTTCAAGGTTATAGAATAAAAGTGTTAGAAATGACTAAGAAATGGCTTTATGTTATGAAACTCACCTTGATTTTACACATAATCTGATTTCTATTCAAAAATTCATGCTCAACAATTTTTTTTGAGCTTTCGTAACATATATATAATATAATGAAAGTAAATATAAATATCATCACTAGGAGTGTTGAACTTTTGCAAATTAGGCGTATAAAATGTTTTTTATTTAAAGTTTCCGAGATTTAATGCTATAATATTAAAATTAGTGCGCTATAATGTTAAAAAGGTTCTAGGAAGTAATCAATAAATACATCGAGTTCTATCAAAATCTCAGCCACGGAGTGACATAGACATTTTATTCTGACAAAGTCAAAGCCGTCTTTTGCGTGTACTTGACATTAGGTTCACAGAACTCTACAAAATGAAAGTTGTCGTGCTTCAGAATATTTTGTACACAAATTTGAGTTGTTACGCTCGGTGAAACGAATAACAGGAAATTATTAATTTCTCTCATGCACAGGCTTCAGAACTGCGTGTTAGATATGAACAGTGAGCTTTCCAAACTGAGATTTTGAGCGAGTTAAAATGTAAATGAGACACTAAAAGAACCCAAACCTGTTCTTAACTCATAAATTATTTTTCAACAAAAAGAATATAAAAGTTTTAATCGATATTTAAGTTCTATTTGGAATAGAAGCTGTTTTGGTCATCGAAAACAGTTGCTGGCATTGAAAACAAAGCCACAAAAATTGTTTTTCTTGGCAGTGCCGTTGAAAAGAATGTTTGCTGGCGCCCACTGAATCATCGAGTTCTTTCAAATCTTTATACACATTCCACGAAAAGTATATAAAAGCTTTTTCTAAAAGTCTTTGTTCCATTTTATCAATGGAACGAAAAAACTGGAAAAAAGTTTACGAATGGAATTATTTCCCTAGTATACAGCTAGGTTGAAATATGATTGACGCATTTTCTTCATACCGCACTCAAATTGCTGCTAACAGGTCACTTTATCTGTAATCTAACTTCGAAGAACTTACATGAAAGAGTGAAAACATGTTCTGAACAAATTTCAGCTTCGCTAATAAGAGTAAACAACAATCATTTCAACAAAATCCCTGGAAAACTGTGCTAGTATTAATGTAACTCTCATCAAATACACATACAATTGCACGCAGCTTTCCATTAAAGGATTTGAGAATAGCAAATTTCTCACAGAAGTTCCTTTCAGTCGATTTTTAGCTCATATGAGAAAAAGATATAGCGTTGCTAGACCATACTAGAAAATTAGCTTTTTTACCTGAAATCTCAATCATTTATGAACTAGCAGCGATTGTTATCGTAAAAAAGTTGAAAATCTAGCAAAAAAATTGATTTCTACGTCAAGAAAAATATCACTGTGAAGTTTTTTTTATTTAACAAAAATGGAGTTATTCAGAAAAACATTTATTATCCTTAATCTATCAGTTTGCCATAAGACATAAAAAGAACTTTTTTTTCGTATAAAAACATTCACCTGGGATTATTGAAAGTGTAAAAAAGATTTCAAATCAAATGTCAATGTGTTTGAAACTGTCATTTAATTACGACTACTACAAGTATTTTTGTAAAGCTCAGACCTGATTTCCCAGACATTACGGAGACTAAGGTTGTGGAGAAGTATTTTCCATTATTACATAGAAAATAATAAAGTATGTCAATGTGAAAAGGAGTTAACATATCTCGGTTGCTTGTGTCATCGAATCAATTTGATAAATAAACGCAACTGATACTACGGATATGAAAGCAATAAAAAATATGACCGGAAAAGGAGTATAAAAAGCGGAAAAAGTAAAAAAAGCTGAAGTGAAGCAATTAATAAAAAATCAAAAATATATGCCATACTTAAACGTTATTAGAATGAGTCGACATTCGCTGCAAGATCAAACTAACATCCCGCTAATTGTCACAACAAACGATACCGGTACTCTACGTTCATCGACAAATACACTCGACTCATGTAGTTTTAAAGCTAAATCATGCCGAAGTTTTACAAATCACCAAAAATTAAATAGTGAACACCGCAATAAATCAGTTCCGCATAATTTACAGGTATAACAAACTATATGCTTCAAACTCGTTGCGGGATTCGTAAAAATGTCTTTTCTGTTTACCATTTGGCAATTAGGAAAATCTCTTCATTGCATAATACATTGAAACCAGTATTTTCAAAGGAAATTAAAAAATTATTTCTCTTTTGTCACCCTTTTATGTGGTCGTACTTTTTGATTACTTTTTGATTACTTGTGACAATGTTCTCATAGCTAATTTCCCTTGTGTCATAAACAAGTATCTGCTTTTACAAAGTTAATATTAAACGGCTTCAGAACCTTTGTTAGAGTCAAGAAGGGCTTTTGATCAAGTAACAAACAAATACAGCGTAAAATAAAACAGAGAAAATGGAAAAGTCTGAAAATTGATTCATCTGAATAAGAATTATTTCTGTGCCAAGTAAGGGGTTTAATCTCCATAATAGTGGGTCTTTATTAATATCTCATCCAGAAAAAAAAACTTTTTTCGACAATATCAGATAAATAGACCATAATAAATAGACTCAGAGTTACATGATAGTAGCTTTTTTTCTCTTGAGTACGATCACATGTTTTCATCAAGCACGAAATGTTGCGTGCACATGTCGTGCATATCTAAGATTTTTCTAATATGTAAAGTTTTATCAGGATTTAAAAACCGCGTTAAAAATCGAACTTGAAGTGTAATTAGAAACCATATGCAACTATAATTTATGCATAAAACTTAAACCTTCACAACAAAATTGTGATTTAATTTTTTTATTGCCTTACATCTAACAAGAAACTATTTTCGCGATTGAAAGCTCTCTGTGACGCGTGCGCAATTGAAACCATATTTTTGGAACTTACAACGTTCCTTGCACTGAGTAGACATTTTCTTTGATTATCATTCAACAAGTACCAAAGGGATTTTTTTTTTGACGAATGTATGCAATTTTAACGGGATTATTTCACTCAAAAGTGTATTCTAATATAAAAATTCTGTGTTAAAGGGCCAAGAAAAATGGTCAAGCGTTCGACTGACAGATGCGAAAAAAAACTCTATCAAAGTGGAAAATCTTATATCGGTTAATTCAAATCTGAATTTAAACGGATTATGTCCAACAGAAGGCCAGAAAGGAATCGGCAAAGAGGTAAACATTTAAACTATAACTATTAATAGTTCGAACCCGAAAAAAAATAATAACTTGTTGATGCATTTTGAAAAAATTCTATTTGGAGAAATAGAGTACTCAGTGGAAATATTGTTTTCGAATTTCCACGGGTCAGTTTCATAGCAGTTTTTTTTAAACCATCAGTTAGATGGTATCATTCCGCTTAAAAGTAAATCACAAAACCGACAAAGTTGAAGAATTTTTTTAAGCTTATTACAAGCTGCTGCTACTACTACTATTACTTCTGTTTTATACTTTGTGCTGAATATATCAGGTATTTTTTAATGTTACTTAAGCTTTTGCTAAAACAAACTAAGACTTTATTTATTGTAGAAAAAGAATAAAGAAGAAATTAAATTTTATTTCTTTTATGTTATTTTACATTTTAAAATTGGAGTACTGAAATTTATGTAGGGTCAGAGAGGAATTAATAAATCACTGATTTTTGTGCGGGGTTAATCAATCTCGCCTCTCAGGGATTTCCACGCGGTGAAATGTATTTCATGTGATAGTTCAGACTCTTAACTACCAGGAAAATAACAACTCACGTTGTTCTTATCCTTAGAGCGTCCAAAAACTTAACATTTACACGTGGTTCTTTACTACCGCCGCACTGATTCATTAATCTCCCTTTGCTATTTAATGCTATTTAATGCTAAAAATGCTATTTAATAAATATATAAATAAATAAATAAATAAATAAATAAATAAATATAAGCTTTGTTACACTAGCAATTACATTTTTCTTGATCCTAGGTGTTGTTTTCTAATTTCAACCTTTATTATTTGCACGCTTCAATATTTTTTCTTCTATATTCTAAACTGCAATACAAGTCTTGTTCTAATGAGTTCCGTTTCTTAAAGTTTAAAGTTTTCTTGTATTCTGTTTCATTAACATATGTTTTACAGAACGATGCAAAATACACACTGAACGCCAGTTCCGATGATGAAAATGATTATAAAAAGGTTAAAGACGATTGAATTTGCGAAAGTGGTTACAGGAATAATTTCCTAGTCTAGGAAGAAAACAAAGAAAACAGCACTGATGACTTTTTTGTTCTTTCGATTGACTTTGTTTTATCACTTTTATAATCTGATGAGTTAATTTTCTTATACTTTCAAAAATTATAATTTTAGAATCAAGAAACCGAAAGAAAATATGCTACCGTGCAAAAATTAAGACTAAAAACTGCAACTTGAATTCGAACTGCTTTTAGAAAGTATTTTAATGTTAGAATTTTCAAAACTGTGATTTAATATTACAAATTTTAGTTTATTGTAAAGTAAAATGACGAAAAGCAAATAATCAACAAGTTATATAAGTTGCGATAAATTTACCAGGACTGATTTTTTGTTCTTGATATTCTTGACAAGTTTTTCAACCAATTTTTTTGCAATACAATAAAAAATCTAGGTGTTATCACTGGGAGCAGATATATTACCAGAGTACAAGCTTCAGAGTCCCATGGTTCACAAATGGACAATTTTACATTATTCGCCTTTCAAGGCAGTGTGGGATTGGATTATTCTGCTACTCGTGTTGTACACTGCAATTTTCACGGTAAACTAAACATTTTTAATAGATTTTTTTTTTAACTTTACACACTTTAAAACTTTTGAATTTTACTGAGGTTCTTTTTAGCCGTATGTCGCTGCATTTCTACTCAATGAGCCGAATCTTGGTTTGTAATCTCGAGTTTAATTGAAATTGTTCTTAAAACCAACAAATTTTTCACTTGTTTTCAGTTAAACCGTCGGACAAGAAAAAATTGCCATTTGGCGACGATCCTATTGGAATAGTTGACTTGATAGGTGAGATGTTGATAAGAGAAGATCCTTTAATGACGTAACGCTTTCAACGTTATCTGAAGAGCCAAGATCAGTTGCCGAACTCTTATTAAAAAATATTGATTTTATTTTAAGAACAGACTGAGCTTGGTGCATTCAAGCGTTATTTTGTTGAAGGATACTTGTTTGTCTTCACCCAACGAGCAATTATGAATAACCAAGCGAACCGTCAAATTTTATTTCAGTTGATGTAACGTTTGTGATAGATATTCTTATAAACTTTCGTACAACATTCGTAAACGGACAAGATGAAGTTGTCTCGCACCCTGGTCGAATTGCAATTCATTATTTAACAGGATGGTTTTTAATCGACTTGGTCGCAGCAATTCCGTTTGATCTGCTCTTAGTTGGAAGCGACACTGATGAGGTAATTAGCTGTTAATGAGTAGTTTTTTCGAAGACTTATCATCAATTTGTGAAACTGAATTTTATTCTGAATAGTCAGAAATCGTTTATAAGTACAAAAAGTAATTTACATAGCTATTGAACAATGAAAGGGGAAGAGTGTCTTAACTAATAACATGTTTTTCTCTTGATTGATATTAAAGTTTTCAATGTGATTATTTGTTATATAAATCTTTGTAAATTGAGTGTTCAATGTCATTGTTATTAGCAAATGCTGTGGCAACACACAAAGCTCGTAAAAACTATTTTAACTTACTTCACATGGCATTTTATATGAGACCTTGTTACTATGGCACAAGACGCTTGACGTCACATTAACCGATAGCAATTATTTAACATGTACAAAACAAAATTTATTCAGTTCTTTTTACTCTAAACATTATCGTCTTAATTTTTATACATTGTTGAAATGTTAACGTTCATTTTAAATCTATTCAAAATTTCCTGTTTGCAGCTAGGCCTGAGCAAGGACGAGGTATAAATCAAATATGAACAGTGAACAAATACAATTGAGACACAATTTGTTTTTCTTTGTGGGCCAAAAATTATTATTTCACGTTAAGGTCTAGTAGTTACAATGCATATTTCCAATTTATTCTCAAGTGATGCAACCAATCCAAATTGAACCAAATAAGCTTGTTCCCTTGTTTTGTAAAAATCTGAAGTATTATTTATTGCTAAGATTACGCAGCATTTATAAAATTGATGTTGCAAGATTTTTCAAAAAGCATTCACATTTAAAAGCTTTCTAACTTTTGTAAAGTAATTAGATTCAAACACTGTCGGTATAAACTGATCACACGTACATATTTGTTACTCAATTCATCAAATTATCATTGTGGCAAATTAAATGAAAATTGACACCCTAATATAAAGTAGATAAACGAAAATAATTCAGATATTTTTGAGTATCAAATGTATTTTACATAAATTTTGCGTGGCTTCCAGTGACATCTTGAACGTGTCTTGATATTAAGAATGCTACTTAAAATACAAGAATGAACCTTACAGTGGAAACAAACTTAATTGTCAGCGAAATAAATTACGAAATAATTGTCGTTTCAAAAAGGGCTTGAGGATGCACAGGGACAATCAGGATGCATCATCACGCGTTTTTTATAAACGTAAACTTTCGTACAGAAGATACGGAAATAAATATTTTTTTCACCGAGTGTATTTTTTTTAAGTTTTAAAACAAAATTCAAAGGGTAGGGTCGGTTCCCCATTAAATAACAGTGGATTTGTGACCCATTTAATTAACAAAGTCTCTTTGACGGGCTCCCAGGGTGAAATGTATTTTATGTGATAGTTTAGACACTTAATTACCAGTAAATAACAATTCACTTTGTTCTTATCCCTAGAGCGCACATAAACTTAAAATTTACACTTGTTAATTTATTAGTACTTCTGCTAATTTAATGGAAGGACCGACCCTACCGTAATTTATGCATACGATTTTCGATGAACTCCAAAGAAAAAGTTTACTTAATAGTTTACACATTAAAATTGCTATAACGTTATTTTTTTTAAATTTTTATATTGTAATTTTTTTATGTTATAAGATTCACTAAACGTAACTTGTCAATCTTGTAAAATTTGCTTCAAAGTAGAAAGAAAACTATCCAGAGAAAAACATTGTTTGTAGAAAAACATTCACTTTAAAATAAAAAATAGTAAGGTATTGAAGAAACAGAAACATGAAAATTCTGTGAAATTTGATAAATTATAGGCCTAAAAGTAACGAATTTCATTCTTTCGGTAAAACTTGCCCTTTTCAAATCTTCCTAAAGTGATGACAGATACCTATGGATTTTGGTTTCCACAGAGAATAAATTTTCGCACCTTTTCTTTCTTTCTCTCAAAAAATTTAAATAATTTATAAACCACTAAAATTTGAAACGGTGAAGGAAATGGAGGAGGTAAGTCTGTCAATTTTTTTGAAATCCTTCAACCTTTTCAAAACAGTTTTATTCTTGATCAAAATTTGAAGCAAAATTTAACGTTTGTTTGACGTTTTTGGTTTTTACTTATTTGGGTAAACCCGATCAAACCCGTAACGTCGATCCTAATACCGAAATGTGTGATTTTCACGTGACAAATATGGTTAAAAAAGTTTTTTAATCTTCATTCATAAAAAACTCCAGGCCTTTCCATTATAGGACCATTTCACTGTTTTGGGTGGTCTAACCCAACCTCCTAACTCGACGGCTCTAAGATAGAATGAAATAAAACATTCGTTTCATTTTCAAATTATGCTCATAAACACGATTTGTTACATTCTTTCTAATATTTTAATGCACAAACTGTTAGTTGTTCCAAACTTTTCTTAATAGACATTTCATGTGGTTTTAATATTCAAACTGTACTGAAGTTTTCTTTCAAACAAGCGGCCGCGTAATGCTTCGATTGAAAAAATTAATTTGCCACAAAAAAAATCGCCTAAATTATAATGTTTCAATTTGAACAAGAGAAAAGCGCACAAGAAACAAAAATCTTAGGGGCTTGATGCTTATGAGAGAACATTTCCAAATTAATACTTGTGGAAGGAATTCATTGAGTCAAAACTTTTTATATTACTTATGAGAAACTGTCAATTTGGCATATAAAGTTTTTACTAAAGAACTCTTTCCACGAAAAATCCAAACCAAAAGCTTTAAGACCACCTTACAGCTTTAGGAAGTCTTACCCTGACAGAAATATGGTTGACGGTAAAGTTTAAAGAAGAAATTAAAGACAAAAAATTATTAAGGGTAATGCAATTATTAATGAGTGCATAATTAAACGATGTATGAGTTTTGATAATTAAGGTATTTTTTATAGTAATTTTTGAATTACTCAAATGATCATCTAGTAAAAATCACTAGGCATACGCTGGAAAAAAATCAAAAACAGTATACCTCAATTTAATTATCCCCATTCAGCCAAATTTAAAATGCGTTTTCATACAATTTTCTCGATTTTTTTTCTCGCGAGCATTGCAAAACATTAGTTTGTTTCAACTTTAAGAAAACCAAAACTTTGATACAAAAAAATAACTTTGCTTTATTTTGAAAGGCCCAAAACATCTTTAATTTTTTTTTTACATATTTAAGTCTTTTATTTTGTCAGGGAAGGATTTATTTCAAACTTTAAGTTACTAAAATACTGAGTTAGCAAATGTCAACACTTAAACCATTACATTAACTGGAATTTTTCACACAATACACACGATGAAGTAGTCGCAAAACAAATTAGTTAATTCTGAAATATCGAACATTTTTAGACTACTACCCTGATTGGCCTTTTGAAAACAGGTGAGCCCACAATTGACGTATTATAATGAAACAATTTTGTTTGAATTTATGAATACTGAAAAAATATAACCACAATTTTCAAGAAGAAACCAAATCCATATTTTTCAAAATACAAATTTGATCAAAAACAAAAATTAATTTCATATTAACATTTTGAATTTTTGAAGCAGTTTTTTTCTCGGTTCAAAACAAAATGTTAAAAAAGTTTTTTTATACTTTGATATGAGTTATCACAGTTATGTGTATTACAATTATGTGCTTTGAAAAAGGATCTAGCAATCTACTATAATGAGTTAATTAAACTATCCTAGCGCGGTTATTAAGGCTGGTGAGAGTTGCAAGGAAAATTGACAGATATTCAGAATACGGAGCAGCCGTGCTGGTGTTATTGATGGCGACGTTTGCCCTAATCGCTCATTGGCTAGCTTGCATTTGGTATGTAATATAGTTTTTGATTGCTGGGTTTCACAACAGTTTTTGAATTTTCTATGCTTGCCTCATTTTGCGGTGTTTAGGTATGCAATCGGTAATTTTGAACGGGGTCAAGGAATTATACCAAAGTATGGATGGCTCGATGCGCTTGCAGAACAAACTCATCGCCCGTATAACTCTAATAATACTGGTGGACCATCAATAAGGGTAAATATTCACATAAAGAAAAAATAAAATGTTCTTCTTGTGGTAGCCTTAGTTCAATTCCAACCCTATGTTTTAATTTGCTCAGAGTTGTAAATCGGGATAAAGAATTGCTGTGTAAAACTTCTAAGTATTAATTTTTATTTTTTTGTCTTAACACTAGGCGCGATACGTAACAGCGTTGTATTTTACCTTCACTTCTTTAACTTCGGTCGGTTTTGGTAACGTGGCCCCCAACACAGATGCTGAGAAGATTTTCACAATTTGTGTTATGTTAGTTGGCTGTTAGTATCAAAACTCCTCTAGATTCGAATAGTACTAATCAAACGTCTATTTTTAGCTCTCATGTACGCTAGCATTTTTGGAAACGTTTCAGCAATCATTCAACGGCTTTATTCGGGGACTGCACGCTATCACAGTAAGACAGATCTCCGTTTTTGAATTATTGGTTGTAAACCAAATGGATACCAATTATCTGTTTCTCTCGTGACCTTTGAATTGGCGCAAAATTTGTTGTACTGGCTAATTGTTTAGAGAAATTTTTCCAACCAATGCTGTATATTAAGTTTTCGATTATTTACTGGTAAATTCTGGAATGTAATTTATATTTTTGTTTGACAGCTCAAATGCTAAGAGTCCGAGAATTCATAAGGTTCCATCAGGTAGTTACAGTGATTAAATCAAATCAACCTTAATTTAATTTTTTTGTGATCTAATTGTTTAGATTCCAAATCCACTTAGACAACGGCTTGAAGAATATTTCCAGCATGCTTGGACGTACACAAATGGAATTGATATGAACTCAGTTCTTAAAGGGTTCCCCGAATGTCTTCAAGCTGATATCTGCCTTCATTTAAACAGAAACTTGCTGACGAGTTGCTCTGCTTTTGATGGTGCGTCACCGGGATGCTTACGTACGTAATTGATCAAAAGTGAACGTTAAAACATTGACAATATCTTTTAAAAACAGGTGCGCTTTCGCTGAAGTTCAAAACGACACATGCACCACCAGGAGACACTTTAGTTCATAAAGGCGATGTTCTGACGTGTCTGTATTTTATTGCTCGAGGGTCGATTGAAATCTTGAAGGACGACATAGTTATGGCGATTTTAGGGAAAGATGATATTTTTGGAGAAAATCCTTGCATTCATTCTACGCTTGGAAAATCTAATAGCAACGTTCGAGCATTAACATATTGTGACTTACACAAAATCACACGTGACGACATTCTCGATGTTCTAGACTTGTTCCCAGAGTTTTATGATAGCTTTGTAAACAACTTGGAGATTACATTTAACATGCGTGATGTAAGTTTCCAGTACAACACTGGAAAATCAATTAGCTAGATAAATTCATACTGAAAAATTTAGATGAAAAATAGTTTCTCGAATTATTTTTCAAGTGAAAATTTTATTGGCAGGAGGAGCAAGCAGGTGTAGAATTAAGAAATAGATACCTGAACATGATGAGATCGAATTCACAAGATCGTAATAGCGATACTAGGTCCATTAAAGCAACGTAAGTATATGTTGCTTCGTATTTTTTGTTTAAAGTTGATTGCAAGTTGTGTTGTCGATAGCATTAGTACCTGTAATTTATAAAAATTAATAGCATTCTTTCATTTTTTGAATGTTTTATAATGGCAGAACAAGCGTACATCCTCCAATCCATCAATTTCATCGACCCTATTCACATCAGTCGCAAACCATTAGCAAGCACGATTCACATGATCGCCACTCTGTTGGTCAGATAAGTGAGAACATGGAGTACTCAGATGAAAGAAAGTTTTCAATATCAGGTCAGTGTTAAAAAAATAAACATTGCATGAACATTGCTGTAAATTGCTAGGAATAAATAAAGTTTTCACTAGTCACTAGTTACATATTTAAACAAAACAGTTATGCTACAAAATCAGCTTTAAAAACACTGTTCTATCTGATTGTCCTGAATGCCAACAAAAATTATAAAACTGTTCCTAAATCGGTGCATTCAGTACATTCAAAAAGGATATGTGTTCTCCACGAAAATCCAATACTAAAGCTTCACATTATTCAACACACTCTTCAAAGGAATTGTAACACAAATAAAACGAAGCATTCCAGATCTGAGAACAAAACAGCATCGGCCTCTAGAAAATTTTGGTAAGCTAAGTTGCTTCAAGTTAGTAACATCTAAAACTCTTTTAATGTGCTGCTAAATGTGAGATGCTTTTTGCGAAACTTAGAGTTGGCTTGGATTTTACGTTGATGCTATTAAAAGAAATCCTGAGAACATCAGGTTTTAAGATTTAATTGTTCGCTATTGTATATTGCCACGTTTGTTTGAAATGTTCATCTAGGGAATTATTTAGTACCCTATATCCAGAACATTACTATTTTTATCTGCTTTTAACTTTTTGAGACGATGCTTTGCCTTTTGTTAAGTAAAGAAAAAATCACTTACAGTGAATTAAAAAGCTTGGAACCTAATTGACACTTATAGAATTAATTTTTGTAAATCTTTACACTTAATTTATGCATATAAAAATGCGTCGTCATTTTGACCTGGCATTTGAACTAAATTTTCTTCATAATTTTTGAATTTTTACTTAAACCTGCAAAAATAAATCTCGAATAAACAAACCGACGGGTAAATTTATTCCAACTAGTGACACCAATGGCAAGTCCTAAAGGATCTTACAGAAGAAGTGCATCAGAAGAACAACAACCAAAAGACGCAATTACATTGAGCGCTTTGAGCCACCACGAATGCTCTTGCGGAGTGAAAGAAAAGCTCAAAGAGGATAGCAATAAGAGCAGTAGTCCTGATGAAGATGTTTTCCAGCATGCACCAACATCATTTTGCCAGAAATCTAGTGAAAAAGAGTGAGAAAATTGCATGAATCATAATTGAGTTTTTATCAGGCAATGCTTATCTTCTAGCACTTTAAAATCCCAATTGATTGAGATGTCGTCACGACTGGAAAGTCTTGAAAGTAGCTTGCGTAAAGACATTCATTCTATACTCGATCTCCTACATCAGCAGCAGCAAGTCCAGTTACACAGCTCTCGTCAGCATCAATCTCAGTCACAATCACAACTAGCGGGCAGGTATGTTTTGTGCTATTGAGTCATTATACCTGTTCAATTATTTATGACTGCAGACCGGCTGCATCATATCAACCGTCCGAGCATAGCGATTTCTCATTCGATAATCTGAGCACTACAACAGATAACAACACAAAACAGCCCCTTTCACTCCCGCCGCCTGCACAGCTGCAGCAATCTCAATCGAGAAATGTTCAGCGATCAGTCTCGCAACCCGAATGTGCAGAACAAAATGAGAAAAGCTTGTTGAAGTGAGTTTACTTCTCCAACTCATTACACATTTGGTTCTAATAATATATTTTTAGGTGTTCGAAGTTCTTATCATTCAATCAACCAATGGATGATGCAAACGAAAACTGGAACATTTTTGCACCAATCGCAAAACTTGAATCACTCGATGAAATCGATCAAGTATGATAAACTAAAGCTTTAATTTCAATTTACTCATATAAACTTAGAATTTATACTAAGCATACTGTAAAAAAACTCAAGCTTTCATTTATAAACTTATGATTCCTTTAAAAGAGGTTTCCTCAACTGTCATGCTTTTAATACCACTCAAAGCTTTTTAAAAAGTTAATCCACAGTTTTTGGTGAATGGTATGAAAATAGTATTAAATGTTAAGTTAGCCGGGGCCTTCCCAGGTCCTCTCCACTTGGACAGCCACAAGCATCCGAATTTACTGCTTGCGGTGGAACCATTTATTTCCAAAATGAGCTGGTTGTCCTCTTGTACTAAAATAGCTAAAAGATCTGAGCAACTCCAAGGCAAAAGGCGCTCCTAAAATCCCCAACGGAAGACGGGGCATTGCACACCTGGAGTCGAGGAGATGTTGCTACGGATGAATATTGCGATTTGCAGTATCTCATGTTGTTGGGGGACACCCAGATGGCTCAACTTATCAAGTTATCAATGGTGCGAAAATAGTATTAAGATTGTAGGAAAATAAATCGTTGCTCAATTTTTACACAACATACATCATGATGCTTTTATACATAAAGAAAACTGTCAATCTTCAATCAAAAAGCTTTTTAAGAGATAAATTATGATTTGAAATAAATTTAGTTTGATTCAGCAAGTTTGTAAATACATGCAAGATGATTTTTCACACTTCATTCTTCGTGATGACGTGTTCTATTTATAATTTATGATGGTTTTTTTTAAAAAAAAATCTTAGTTTTCATAGCTCTTAAAAACGTATTTATTTTTCTTCCAGGAAAACAAGCATTCTGAAAACGAAACCCCTGAACCAGATTAGAATTTATGTTAAGTTGTTGATTTACAAAGTCTTTTTTTTAACACTTGGTTTTTCTTCTTCAAATATCTCAATATTTAAAAACCATGTGGATTGCCAAAAATCTTGCACCAAATTTCACAAAGACTCAACGATTAGAAAAAAATATCAGAATGATAAAAAAAAAGCTTGCAAATTTATCAATATAACTCTTGACTACTAATTATGAAAGATACTCGACTTTTTAGAAAAATATCTTTATGGGGCCATCCATTAAACTAAAACTTGCTTATATTTTCACCATAATTTTTTTAAAATACTGCTTAGAGCCGAATCGAATGAAAAAAATACTCTAAAATGTGACAAATTTAAAATTCTAAGGGATGTAAAACAAATCTCAAGAAAGTTATGTTACGATTAGCTTCACTAAGAAATTTGCCTGATAATACATTAAACAGTAAATTATGGAAGTTCACTGCAGAAACTGTAAATTTAAGAGGCCTTTTAGAGATAAAAAAATGGAAGTTGTTTCCAACAAGACATGAAGCTTCGTATCATCAAGACATCACTTGACATGATTTTTTATCACAGTGCAAAACATGCTTTTTTTAAAGGTCAAATTAGAAATAAGAACATCGTTAATTCTTATTTCTAATTTGACCTAAAATTGTGAGTTTAGTAGGGTATACTTCATGATTTTAAAGATGAGTTTTTTGATGCTCAAAACATTAACTTGTCGAAAAAGTTTGGTAAAAATACCCATTTAATAATAACAACATTTATTTGCCGCTCTAGGATAACTACAGTGATTCAGGGTTGATGAGAAAATAAGTATAGCCAATACTGTATTCAAGCAATCTTCACTCGAATCTTTAAAAAAATTGTTTTCAACTGAGGCTGATTAGTTTGTCTTTGCTACCTATGAATTTAAGTTAAAAGACAAATTATAAGTTAAATTTTTTTCGAACTTCAATAAAAGCTTCTAAGCGTGCCCATTGACTTAGCCCTTGCTTATCCAAAATTTTCATTCCCATAATAGTCAAAGTTTTAAAAACGTTAGACACCGAAGGTTTTATACATATATAATAATCACCTGCTAACGTAATAAGTCTCTGTTAAACTTAGAAGCGGATATGAAAAGGCGTTCTTCTTTAAAGATATTTATATCTAAGATTAGATTGTGAATAAACCTAAGTTAACGATACGCTTGAAAACCTATTTATCTATTTCGAAACACTCTCAAGAACGTGTCCATAGTGACAAATCTGGATTATCAAAACCCATTAAAGATATTTTTTGAAACCTATTTCGTTACCAACGTAAAAAAATCGAAAGACATTATTTAATGAGCTATTATTAGGTATTATCAGAAATACTCTGTTACTTAAAATTCAAAGATTTTTTATCATCTTTTTAGTTTATTGGATTTGTAAAATTGAATTTCTTTTTTCATAGTATCAAAATTATTTAATTTTATTAACAGAAATTAAGAATTAGGTGTGTTTTCTGCAGTTAGACTCAAATATGTTTTTAAATTTAATTTTTGTCAAGTTTTGAATGCGTCAAATAAAGAAAGTTTTAAAACATGACGGATTTATTTTTATTTAGAATAATAAAGTGAAATGATATTCAAACAGTTAAGGTGAGTCCACGTCAAAAGAATTTTTTA
>JPYR01000144.1:127268-139418 GCA_000775305.1 Belgica antarctica
TTTCAGACTTCTACATAAATAGTGCATTAAAGTAATGCAACATACAAGGCACTAATAGGAAGTTCTATTTTACATTTTATTTTGTTGAAACATTTAGTTCTATCTCCTTTAAAGAGATACCTCTCTCCCACATATTTTGTTTTGCTTAAAATGTGTCAATGTACCAGCTTCTTCACTATTGAAAACGTGAAAATCTTAAGCATCAGAAGAAGAATAGAAGTCTCAAACGTGTACAAAAACCGGAATCATGGGATGAGTTCCCGGCGAAAGATCACCATACGGAAAAGTTCCCGGGTTTTAAAAACCGAAAAGCCGTTAATGTTTTGAACACTGTTACAGCTTCAAACAGGCTTTTACAGACTCACCTCCATGCTGCTCTAGTAGCGGCGACTTTCTTACACGTTAATTGATTGTTCAATGAACTTTTAACCGTGTTCCAGTCGCACAACGAAACAAGTTTTTCACTAAAATATTCTCGCGCTCCAGGTAAACAAGCCAATACCATCTTTCACCAGCATGTGAATTCAGGAAAATGAACGATTTTGTTTTGTATTTGTATAAAACATCAGGGATATTTTGGAACATGTTTCTGCTGGGAAAAGATGGTGTGGCACAAAAACAAAATTTAACGGTTTTGGATTTGAAATCTTTGGGAACTTTTCCGTATATATCTTTTTTTGTGGAACTTTTCCGTGTGGAACTCATCCCATAGTTCCACAAAAACCAGTTGTTGTCGTTTTTCGAGACAGTTCCGACTTTTATCTTGAGCCCCAACTTTTAGTCTAATCCAAACTGACTTCCTTTAATTTCAAACGTCAAATGGCCTGTTTTACCGTTGAATTCGTCAACCTAGAACTGTGCTTTGTCAAATGTGTTGTTTCCATAACCGCCCGAATAATTTCCCGAAAATTTGTTTATTTCAGATTCATTTCATGAAAAAGCTTGAACTTATTCTCCGAATTTTTTTCTCGCCAACAAAAGAGAAGACAATTCAATTTAAAATCTCATGTGATCCTTAAAAAGTCTCTGGAGCTGCAACAACTCAGCTCGGATGCAACAACTTTTAGTGCTGAGTTTTGGTACAGAGGTAAGTCATTGGGTCATGGCTCGCTTCCAGGATGGTCTTGGCCCTGGATATAAGTTCTTAAGTTTTTCGCTGTCGGACTTCTGCTGACAGCATATAGCTCATCTTTACCTCGCAAGAGGTAGTTGCTCTGGGCTTGCGGTCCCTCTGTGGTGCTTAACGGTGCCGAACAGGGGGGCCACCTTCGGGTATTTCCTTATTTTGAGGAGCCATAGGAAACCACCGCTCCCTGTCTCGAAGCATCAACCGGGGGTGGCCTGCTATTTGCATAATGTTAGGATTATGATTTCCATTTAATCGGTTGCCCCAAAGATGATCAGCTAGCTGACACCTTCAGGACAGAGGTGCTTTGAGGACTACTCTGGCAAAGGGAGCGGTGGGTTTTCTCGCAAACACATCAATAAAAGCTTTCTCTTCGCTCGCTATTTTTTTGCTCGATACTCTTTTTCCTTGTTTTTTTCCACAGTGTTCTGGCATTCAATTCAGTTTCAGCGTTCTAGTTGTTAAGTCGTTATGCTTGCCTTTCAGTGCGTGAATTGGAATGAATGAAATAGTGTCACTTTCCTTTGAGTGCTTTTTAATCGCGTTGTTAAAAAAGTTATATTTTTGTAATTCATACAAATGAATTTAAATGGCTATATTTCTTGAAAACGGTCTTGAAAATAAATTAAGAAAGTGGTTTGCAGATATTAAAAATGGATTATTAAGGGACCTTCAGATAAATATGCATATTTGTATTAAACATGTACGACGTACACCAAAAAGAAATCAAGGTTAATGTGTACAGTAGAAGAAGTCAAATGAAAGTTTTAAATTGCTGTGATGTTAATGACTGAGTTTATCAAAGATTTTACCCAATGGTATCGAAAGAAGATTTTGGTGAAATCTACAAAATTATAGGATACTATGAAATCGTTAACATTATTTTGGTAAGAAATTTCATTTCTCTTTATAAAGTTCATAATCAACCAGTCGCTCAATCGATCAAACAATAAAAACATTCACGGGTTGGAAGCTTTCAAAGACTTATTACTTTAAATAGAGAGTTTACTCTATGAATTTTCTAAACACAGGCTTATTAGTGTCAATATCGAAGATATGCTTATATTAAATCATAGTTGAAGTTTCAACTTCGTGAGAGCCAACCTTTGATTGAAGGATAAAACGGATAAAACTTTGTTTGGTGACGTCAAGAACTCAGTATTTTAGCTCTCCATTTTTCCTCTGTTGATTAACTTCATAACTCTACATTCTAAGATTCAATTCTTAGATGCATCATACAATAAAGCAAAGTGAAATTGCGTTTTGAAATGCTTTTTTTAATAAATTGAAAATACTTACATAATGCTCGTGCGTTTTCATTTGGCTGAATTTTGTATTCTTTGTAGAACACTTCTGTTTACATCATCAGAATGTTTCATTGAATGTCAAATCGAGGGTTTGATTCAATTTGTCAACGGATTAATTTACAGTTGCATGGAAAAAGCAATCAAACCTTGAGCTTGATGCCAAAACGAGTGTTTTGGAAACAAATTCAATCTGAAAACTTGAAAGTATTATGATAGTTCAAAATATCCTTCTAGGCCGTGTTTTAATAAAAAAATCCTCAAAGAAATAACAAATCTGGATTATAGGTCACCAGAGAAGTGCGTTCAAGACGATAATTAAACCACTAGTCTTACAAGTACTAAACATTTGCATGAGAATCGTGTTGCTTTGACGAAATAATTGGCTGTGTATATACACAAAAACTAAAGCAACTGTTTTTGTCCCATTTACTTGGAAAACCATTACCTATTTCTTGAGTTTTCTTGGTTGCGTGGAACTTATGACGAAAAAGATAAGAAACGTTACAACATTTTAACACTCTTATATTTATAGTGAACTTGTACTTCTTGCGACAACAGTGTCAACACAGTTCAAAATCGATGACGATTATGACAAAAATATTCGACCAAGTGAGTTTCACGTCTTCTATAATGTTTAATAACACAAAGAATATTTTTCTGTTTGCACCGCTTGATACTATCGTTTACAGAACTATATTTTTTAAGTTGAACTTGTTAGGGACTTCAACATGAAAATATATCAACTTAAAAACAATGAAATAATAAGAATTTGAAGAGAAGTAGATATATGAAGTTCTTTAACTCGAGACTTCCTGTTAAGTTAATATTCGATATAAATAACAATGAAATAGGCGAAAGGAAGCAAAAGTCCGCTTTAATTACGAGGCTTGAAAAGTTCAAGGCTTGTAGTCCAAAATCGTGATGCGGTAAGGTCTTGCTGACTGGCAATAATTTTCCATAAACTATGTTTGAAACGTTTATTTTTAAAACACGAAAATAAATAAATTCCTACTGGCTGCTGGCCGCACCTTCAACAATCAATGAACTGTCATGTGTGTACGAATATTCAGTCTAAATGTAGAAGTTGCAACTTCAATTTGAGAAGCTTTTGCAAAACTTTTGTAAACGTAAACAGTTGCACAAATTTTCATCAAACAGCTTTAGATGTCATAGATATATATTGATTTCCAGTTTTATACTAATTCATTAGAACTCTTGTAATAATTTGCTCGGTTCATTAATATTAATTAAAAAATAACTTTCAACAGTTTGTTCCGTTTCAAAGCTTCCGGTTGGGAAAAAAGAACCGATTCTGAATAGTCAGTACTCCCGATGCTTTTTACAAATGTTTTGATTTACAGAGTCAACCTGAAGTGAATTTTCAGCGAGCTTTAAAAAGAAAATGACTCAGGGTGCTTTGATTGTATTGAACACATTTTACTGCACATCTCACTTTTTTTTTGAGAACCACGACTTAGCGACTTAATTTCTTCTGCAGAAGAAGTTGAGTGGTTCTCAAACAGTGTGGTGTGCTTTATCAGTGAAGTGTGTTCATTGTCAGTAAAGCACTTTATAGAAACTTGAAAAGTAACGTAAATAGGTTTTAGAAATATTGACAAATATTGAAACTTGATTTCTATGTATTTTTTTGTTGCGTTCCTTTTAATCTGAAACTATAGGACAAGTAAGTTGTCAAATCCTTTAGCATATCTTAGCTTGCAGCATTAAATGTTGTTCCAGTAACATAGTCACATCAATTTAAAAGTGTCTAGCTAAATTCAATTGTAATTTGGAAAAGAGGATTGGATGTTCTGATTTTTCAAAGAATTAGACCGGTTCTTTTTTATTTACCAATTAAATGCATGAAAAGGATAACTTTTTATTTATGATAACGTTTTATTTTGAAGCAAACTGACTAATTTAAGATTCTTGTAATTAAGCTTGATTAAGAAACACCCTTTACTTAATTGCTTAAATATAAATATGTAATTATTGTCTAGACGGTCGAAGATTCTAAAAAAGTTATACGAGCTTTTTTTTAACAAGTTTTCGAATTCTTGCTAGTTAAGATTTTTTCGCTTACAGATGAGCTTACAGAAGTTTCAATATCACTATACATAAACAGAATCTCTGCCGTAGATGAAAACAAAGAGGTACATTTCTTAACGAAACTAAAAGATGCTAATGCATATTCTAACTCAAATTGTCTTTTCAAGGAAATATCGTTTGATGTTTTTTTACACGTGATTTGGCTTGATCCACGAATAAAGCCAGCACCTATGCACTTAGGACCGAAACAATACATTGAAGTTACCATGGAGAAAAGGAATGAAATTTGGGTTCCCGATCTGTACATTCGACAATTACGCGAGATGAAAATATTAAAAGTTTTCGAAGAAATTTCAAGTCTTAAAATTTATGAAAATAGTACTATAATCCTCAGCATTGGGGGTATGATATGATCAATGTTGATTAATAACTGATAAATCGATATAAAATTTATTCAATGTTTATTTTTTTCGTTTAACAGCAACAATCATAATAAAATGTGATATGGACTTTGTATTGTACCCCTTGGACGTCCAGTTCTGCCCAGTTGATTTCTCTAGTTGTAGGTTTAGAAAGAAAATACAAGGGCTGTTTTAAATTCGTACCAAGTAGAGGCGTGCATTTTCACTGCGCGTTTTCCCATGACCACGGAACGGACACGCATAAAATTTTCGGAATACTTAAGTGCCCATTAACAGCATGGGCACCTCGAAGAGTCCTAAGGCACCGGAATTTTAAACGTGTTGTCTAGTTAAAACATGTTTTTTCTACCGAGCAGACAATTTATAGCTCAAATATAGAGTTCTCAAATCTTTTTGAACTATCTGAAAAGCAGTGAATGCTCTACCGTTTTAAAGCAGTCATTTTAAATTCAAAATTCATCAATCTTGTTTTCTTACAGACAAATATACAGTGAATGAGTTGGCTTTTCACTGGCGAAAGGATCACCCACTAACGTTTCCCAATGACTTTGGAGAAAATGGTTTTAGACTTCCAAAATATGTCGTATCTTTTTATACGCACAACAAAGGTTGGAATTCCATTTCGCAAAAAATTATCATTCGTCTTTTTATTTAATCATCGTATAATTTTGTTATTTTTTCTTTCTGACGACTTTATTGGGGCGAATTGAGTTAAATTAAACCTAAATGGGTCGATACCAAACGTATTTGACTGGCACCAGAAATTTTGTAAGAAAATAATTGTTCCACTTCAGAAAAGAATAAAAGCTTCTACATCAGACAATATTAGTATTTTAGAAGATTTTAGTAGCTGTTGTAAAGTGTTTTGCCTATTCATATAGATACTCATCGAACAGAAGAAAAAATTTAATACTTTTTTTTTTTATTTTTTGTTACTTTTTTAGGATCTTTTCGACAGAACATTCATTTCTTTAAGTAGATATTCGCTACAAATTGATATAAGTAACGTAAAATTTATCACGAAATTGCACGGAAATAATTTGGATACACATTTACATATTAGTTCAACCATTATTCAACCATTATTAGCTCCAAAGTTGTCTATTGATGAATACAGATACATAACATTTTAAACTTTCTATTTTTTCTATTTCTAACTTAACGAATGAACAAACAACAGAGCATAAAGTTAACTTCGGTGATGGTAATAACAAAACAACGTTTTTAGATTGTTAGTAGTCAGGTGCAAGATTATTTATAACCCAAAAGCTCCGCAATCTTCTTTTTTTTCTTGTAAATTTGAAATTTACTATCGTTTGCTTCTGATTCAAACAGTTTCAACTCCTTTTTCATATATTTGTCTTGTATTTTTTTACGCTGTTATGTTGGCACGCTATAACTTCCGGCTTTATTTGTGAGAAAACTATACGGTTTGAATGCTTATAGGAACGTATCACAAATGACATAGTAAAGCTATTAAATGTATACGTCATTTGTGAAGCAATTTGCTTGATTTCAGAATGGAACTAGAACTAATTTTGTAAAACTTATTTCTTTCATAGCCGACCGAATCTCAGCACGATTGGATATTCGTTTGTCGCGAGAAATCAAAAGTTACTTATTAGAGAACTATCTACCATCCACACTTTTCACAATCATTTCTTGGGGGTCGTTCTTGATTATTCCGACAATCGTACCAGGTTAGATCTGGAACAGCTCGTTAAAATTCATATGAATTTTATGAACGGCTGCAAATTTTTCATGGCTTGTGACCCAGTAATTTAATTATTTCTGGTCAAAATATGTTATTTAGATTTGGTGCAAAACAATAACGATTTTCGTACAAAAAAACTAAGATTATATAATTCAATTGTTCCATTTCTGACATCTATGTCTTTTAAGGACGCATGGTTCTACTAGTTACAACGCTTCTCTCGCTCGTGACGATGTTTGATACTGTGAGAAATAATTCACCAGATGCTTTGGAGCTGAAGTCAATCGAAGTGAGTCATGACTGATTATCAGCACTTCAGTTCTCTTACTTCTCATTCGTTATCATAGGTGTGGCTGTTATGCTGTACCTTCTTTGTGTTTTTGGCGCTAATGGAATATTTTGTTGTTCTTTTTGGTATTCGATACTGTTTGAGATTTTTATGGTCTTTGATTGTCAACTTCCAACTTTCTAAGGTATTCGATATGACTCACATTGGAGAAGAACTCAGTTTGTGGCAAAATCGTATCATCAGCAGCAAAATAAGTCAACTCCATCAAAAGTTCAAATTTCAAATCTAAACCTCGATGTTCATCCAAGCGTTGAAAGTTTACCAAGTGTCGAAACTCCAGTAAGATCATAAATACTGAATTCATATAGCTTGTCACTGGTTCAAAACTATGCAGAAAACGTTAAAAAATACATTGATTTGTTTTTAATGATTTATTTTATAATTTTGTATAACACTTATTCTATTATCAGTTTTTATTGGAATGCAAAAATCCAATCTTCAAACAAGATATTAAAATAGAGGTTACTAAACTCTTCACGAAACAGCGTTTAAATATCGATTCGACTTAAAAATTCATATTTGTCAATTAAGAAATTTTCAATGCGATTATATAAAACTTATCTATAATTTAAAGCTTCGAATTGCTTTAAATCTTTTGTTCAGATTGGTATCAGTCAAAAACAACACTTACACAACATTACAAGTTTTTCACAGATCCTCATATTTTTAAGATTTTATATTTTTGTGTTTTGACTGCTATAGACTCATTGTTTATGTTATGAATGATTTTTATTAAACTTAAAAATGCAATTCAATAATTGTTAACACTTTTCAGATGAGTTCAATGCAACCACCACGTAGAAATGGTCTAGAGAACGCATCTAGAATTTTTCAAGCTAAAAAAATCAATCCAGAAGTTGGTAGAGACATTCACAATATAGGAGCAGCGTCAACTGATAACATCAACAGAGTTGACCATGTTTCATCTGTTATGGGAAGAAGCCGGTATTAGCTGGTAAAATTAATTTTAACTTGATTTCACATGAATTTTTTCTCTCCAGATTTCGAAATGTAGCTGACGTTGCTTTGCTGTACGCTGGTTCCCCTCGAGGACGATTGGATCAAATATCTCTTATTCTTTTTCCAGTCAGTTTTTTGCTTTTTACCATTATCTATTGGGTCTTGTATTTAAATGAATCTCGTAAAAGTGCCTTGTGATCATAAGTTCATATAGACATCTCAATTTAATTAATTTTTTCCTCGATTTCATTAAATTTAAGCTAAAGTTTGCCTATAAAAATAACTAAAGGTTGTAATATCTGAGAACAATCCTTCCAACTTTAAAACAGAGTTTAAATATTGTTCACTTTTAAGATTTACGATAAAGCACCAGAAATATTAAGCTTTTATAAAATCACAACTAACAAATTTTGTGATAAAATATGTCTTTATTGGACGAAAGATGTTGAGCTTACAAATGGCTTACTGAGCTTTACAATTTAAGTTTTTCTGATGGATATCAATTATTAAATAATAAAAGACGAAATTTCCTTCAAACCTTTTTTTTTGCTTTCGGGGAATGAAACTCATTGTTTTGGTTTAGGAATGTTTTAATTAGACATTAATTTATTTTGGTTTCATACAAATGAAATCTGTTTCCACTTGATACTGACAAATAGTTGTGCATGTTATATGTTATAGTTTTAAAACGATAAAAAGCGTTAAGCTTTTCAGTATGACTAATAAAGAGCAAACAACTGCATGCATCAGAATTTGAGTGAACAAATCGGTTCACTGCATGGTGATTGCTTTTCCTAGATTGCTATTTTTGCTGGTTTCTTGAGAGCAATTTCACTATGAGCGAAAGCGATACCGCCAAGCAAGGAGACGAGAAGTCTGTCTAACCATGTCAAAGGATTTGGACTGCAAATGCCACCTTCGTAGAATCCTAAATGGCCTCCGTTTTGACTTTCGATGTACATAGCTTTCGGATGGCTCTCTAAAATTATCACAAAAAAATAGTCGAACTTATATATCTAAAAAAACAAGGTCTTACCAGCAAACTTCCGTATTGGGGGAAGCAATATTTCAGGAACTAACGGATCATCAAGTGAATTGAGGAAAATTATAGGTTTATCTATGTTCGATAAATAATTGATACTGGAGCTCCACTTATAGAGGGCAGAAGTTGATGGAAAATTATAAAGTTTCCGTGTGTAAGCTTCATCGAGTTGAGCAAGAGTAGCAGCCTTTGAAATGTCTTTTTCATTTATGTTGTGCTTTCGTTTTACGTCATCGGAAAGCAAGATTTTTCGGTGCTTCAAAATTATGCTTTTGACGTTCTCTGTGAGAATATACAAGTAGAATCTTTGAAAGTTTTGCCATTTTAATAAACACTGAGTTGCAATCGTTGCATCGTATCCTTGACAAATTGAAATTCCACCGATTATGTTTATCGGTTTGGGCACATTTTTTTCTCCGAGGAACTGAAAAGAAGCAGGTTTAGGCAAGTTAAACGGAAAAAGAAGATAAACAATCACCTTTGTTATCAAGTTTCCTCCTAAGCTAAAGCCAACCGCAATAATCTTGGTACTGCTGTACTTGGTGATGATTGAATGTACCATCGACTGAAAGTCGTCCGTATGACCTGTAACATTTGTCTTATTTACATTTCCGTTTTCGTAACATTAAATCTTTACCATAACTGAATATTCTTGGCGATGTTACTTGAATTGTATCAATAACGCCAATGTGGTTCAGCACAGCGATTCGGTAGCCATGAATTTGAGCATAGAGTACAAAAGTTCTGATGTAGACGCTCTCTGAAGAATTCCCAACGCCTGGACAAACCGCTACCGTAATGTCTTCATCTTGACTTCTATTAACCGAAGGCTGATACAAGTCATAAGTGAGAGTGCTCCCATCCATCAACGATATGTAAACACGCTCGCCAAGAGGCCAAGGGCATTTAACTCGACCGATCAGAGACTAAAATAGTCCAATTTAATTTAAATAATAAACTTTCAAAAAATCCGACATTACCTGCAAGATTGTCTGAAAATGACCACTGAATCCCCAAAGTCTCGTCGGTACGTAACTAAAAAAATAGATCCAAAAAAATAGTAAATTTTGATTGACCTTTAAACATGTTTCTGGAGAATGTCTGCTGGCATCAGTCATAAAATAATCACAATAGCAGATATCTTCCAAACATATAGTAAAAGCTGAACATAAAGTAATATGAAATTCAAATCATATTGATTTTCCAGATTTTTTTTAAGCAATGAGTCATTTAAGAATATTTAACCAAACGACAGGGCGTCAAATTTTCTTTTCAACAACAACTATTTCTTCATGTTTTCTGTTACTTACTTCTCTGAGAATTCGTCTGAGCAAATCTATGGGTGAATTATGATTTAACATGCTGCTGGAATCAAGTGAAATTCATATCTACCTTTTGAATACATTGTAAAAAGCTTTTATCGGAACAAAATATTTTTGGTTTTGACGGACTTGAGTTTACGTTTAGCAACCTAAACAAAACTATAAATATGATAGCGACGATAGCAAGAAAAGTGGTCGACATCATTGTTCAGCTACTTTTACGTCTTGAAAACTCCAAACTAGACCGATTTCCCTGAATTTTCACTAGCGCATTATTTCTTTTGCGACTCGCACAATTTTCAGCCAAATGTTCTAGAGAAGTTGACATTTCCACGGAAAATAAACCTCAAAGAAAAAGTGAATATGGACATGTCACCCGTTACATAGTTTTTTAATATGCTCCAAAAATGTGATGGTAAGTAATGCTTAATCTTTAAAGATTATGTATTTCAACTTAATAGATTTTTTCTTCAAATTTTGTAACAATAACAAGAATTATAGACATGGATTAGCCATTTCTTAAATCAGTTGCACTGTGTTGCCCTTCGTACCACTACGCCATTTTTACTTGAAGTCCAATGGTAGAAAAATCCGTGAGATGTCCAAATTGAATTATTTTCTATGTACATACACTTGGAAGCAATAGAGTTTCAGCCGAGGCGAATTTTTTTTGTAAAGTAATTATACTGGATGTTCAGGTGCTTTCCACTTGCTCAAGAAGTGACTGGTTAGAAACAGAAATAGGTTCAATGATCCAAGAAAGTAAAAACACTTTATTATATTGCACTCATTTTAATCGACATACGCCGAAAGTTACCATTCTCATTGTATTTCAGTTAGCAAAGATTCTGTAAAATATTTCAAGAGCAATGATTTTTTTTATACTTTGAATTAAGAAGCGTTTCTGTTTTGGAGTTCATTCTAAAGGAATTTTCAATAGTGAATCAGCCATGCAGAAATCCGCTCGGTAAAGAACTTTCGTTTCAGGTGTTTGAGTACGTTCTCAACATTTTTTAATTCGTTTTTAAAGCAAGAAAGTTTTTTTTTCTACGGCTGGCAATTTAAAAAACTGAAATATTCATGATTTATATGAAAATGTGTACACGTAAATATAAAATTATATTACAAAATTGTCGTTTAACCTTAAACGATAATTTAGTAATATAATTTTATAGATACGTTATTTAAGATTTTTTTTTAAATTGAAAAATTCAAATTTTAGTCATGCATCAAGTCCAAATTTGTTCTTGTTATTCAAATGAAATCTTACGAAGTTCAGTCTTCTTTATTGTTTTTTTCGGCTGTTTTTAATTGAACACAAATTCTTTCTTCAAAAGATTCTTCCAAGTTCTTTGAGTAGTTTATTCTATTAAGGTTTTTTCATTGGAAATGATTTCTTCTCATATAGTTTAAATTTTTCTTTTGTTTTAAAATGCTTCAGATTCAAAATTTCATTCATAAAAATTGATTTTCTTTCTTGTTCTCCGGATCAATATATTTAAAGCGTGAAATGCCGAATTGATTCGAATTTTTTTATGGTAGAAGCAAGTGCTGCGTTGCTTGTGATCTATGAAAAGAAATCTTTAGATTAAAAACTCTCTAGAGTTCAAGCGTAGCCGAATGTTCAAGTTTATTTAGAAGTTTCGTTTCAACAAATTTTGTATAAATCATGATCGTTTCCCTCTGATGAGTATTCATTAATTGTTCCCCTTTAAAATCCATGAAAGCTTCTTCACGGTTTCATAGAGATCTTACAAACCAGCTTTTTTTCGCCAAAGTTATGGAATATGAAAATTTCAGATATGTAACATTTTAAAAACGTCGAGAAAGCATTACTAGAGTTTTTGCAGTAATACATT
>JPYR01000145.1:23419-33430 GCA_000775305.1 Belgica antarctica
ACTTGGCAGCACCACGGACAACTTTATTACATGGACAGTCAACACAAAGGAAAATGATTAGAAAAGCGAGCGGAATTTTATGGCCGCTTAAGATTGTTAAGAAATTAACGATTTTGAGGTCAGTTCACGAGCAGCGATGGTGGGTGTCGATAGTCTTGAGCTATTTCTACAAACCAATAAAGTGTTAAGTAACTTGTACATGCCAGCACTGTTCTCTAGCTACAAAATAGTCATTGCATGTATGTGTAACATAAAATGGACAAACGTTTCGTGGGAGAAAAGTTTTCTCAGATATTTAAGGAACCAAATTACCATGACAAGATCAGTTTGCAGAAACAAGTTGTTTTTGGAATCCTTTCAGGACATCGATACAGGCGTAGGTTCGTCCTTTTTTGGATACTTGCGTGTCAGATCATGGGATTCCGTTTTCTTTTTCCTTGAAAAGTTTTCGGAATAAATCTTCTAGATTAACAAATAATGATTTTTCATTAGAATGTTTGCACACACTAGGGGCGAAAAAAGTTGAAAAGCAAGCAAAAATTCGAGGATGAAAAATGAGGAAGCATAAAAAACACCGTCTACTCTCGTGCGAGGCTCGATGATGAGGTGCTGGGGCTATGTTTAAGTTCGCAATGGAATAATAATTTTTGGATGAAATGGAAATGTCTATTCAGAGTTATTCATTTGGCAAAAGGGGAATGGATGTGAAAAGAAATTGACTGAGATTCATGCTTCGCAGATTGATCTCTTTGTTTGTTTTAATATGTTTTTATTGTTGTAGCTGTGAAAAGGAAAACCCGGTCGAGAATAGCGAAGAAAATAAATCATTCGAGATGATGTAAGGACTCGATTGGTGAAAGACTTCACGGCAGCTTTGCTTTCCTTTCCGCTATTTGAGTCGAGAGTCTTGTAACTTTCGGTTCGTGTAATTATTTAACAAAAGACTAATTTTTATAAATTTATCGAATGTCGTTTCCGGAAAAACGGAAAATAAAATGGAACATTTTTTCGTCACAGTACCCGTGGAGGGGTCTGTAGGCGCTTTACGTCTCATTTCTATCGAAGACTGGTTATGTGGGCTGGCGTTTTATATCCATCAAGATCACCTGACCCGAGCACATGCAAAATTTAATAGAAAAATCAGTTTCACATTAGACTCCCACGCTTATCGGAACGAAGCATCAGCGTGCCCACGCAATCTAAGGATCAAACCCAGCAAAAGAACAAGAATGTTTATTTAAAACCGGAGGGATGATTAATGATTGAAGAAAACACGACACAAAACGGACTCCAATAACAATTTTGCTAGCAATAAAAAATTGCTTGTAATCTATCGTAAGTTCTTCAAAAGATTTTCTTCGTTTTATTTTTTGTTTAGCGCTCGAAGAAAAGGCGGAAACAGAAACGCACAACAGTAAAATTCCAGTTTACAATTCAATAAAAGCCAGTTGACAACTTTTATTGTTTCCTTTAAATCATTTTTCAATTTGGAGACGGGTGCTGCTTGTTGGGTTCTGTTGGGTGGTTGGAGAGAAGGTGAAACGACGAAATTTGACATACAAAATTTCCGCACGTCGCTCCACCGCTCACGCTAAAAATGAACTTATTCGCTTGTTTTATACTCTTTTACTGTTTTCTTGTATTCATCTAGTGTACACGGTTCGCGCTACACTTTTCATTACATTTGCGATGATGAAATTATGTTCTGTTCCATCACAACCGAGAAAGAAAGCTCTCGTCTTCCCTTCCTTACATTTCTCTCCAGTTTTTCTGTGAAATTTATTTCGACAAATAACTCACTCCGTTGTATGGCAATCTTGCATGATATTCTTCTCCGCTTTTGAGCGGTATAATGAGAAGAATTTGAGACGGGGACGATGAAGAAGGAAATTTGTAAGAGCGTACGAAAACAAACATAATCCGTTTTCTGTTTTTTCTAAGTCGAGAGAAAACAGGAAAACATTCACGGAACGATGGTAACATGCATCAAACCAATTTATATAATGGAAATATAATAATATTTTATTTATGTGTATGTAAAAATTTCTTTTTTCCAATGAATTTATTACGATTATTTGAAAACTGAGAAACCGTCTTGTGGAAGCCAACGTTTGAGACATTTATCGGTGAAGTTTTCAGGAACAAGAGTTTTAAAATACTTCAAAACAGAATTGGCTTTCAAACGTCTTTCGATTGACTTTGGGAAACGTAAAGTTTTAAGCGTTAAGGCTTGTTTATAGGACTTAAACGGTGAAACTTCTGTTTTCAATTCGAAACAATTCATTTTCGTCTGTATCTTCAACTTATTTTTTAGCTTTTATAACAACATATTGCCTTGGTTTGGGTGAATTTCACAATTCTATTTAAAGAAACGAACATTGATTACATTCAGTCTTAATCCTATAAAATTTCACTTTATCAAACTCACCCTAGAAGCTTGCTTGCCCTAACTCACGTTTTTCTGCTTCTTTATGTTCGTTTTGGTCTTCTTTCCATCGAGATAAATGTGAAGCGCTGCGGGAGACTGTTGCGAGTTTTGAGCTTTTCATCAAAAAAATACCCCCACGTGATGTTTCGCTTCTGACGCCTACTCAAGGGAAACCCGTTTCCAACTCACTGAAAACAAAATTCGTGGGTAATTCTTTGAAAAAAAGAAGGCGAGGGTTTGAAATTATTCTAGAAAAATTACGAAAATTTGATATTTTATCAATTTGCTAGTCCAATATTTTACACGCGCCTTGAAATGATTTGAAATCGGAGAATAATTAATGGATTTTTCTATCGACTGAAAACTCAAAACCCAACGATTGCTTTCTCGAAATCCATATTTCAGTGGATTTCGATGTTAATGCCATCAATTTTCTCGAAATCGCTCAGTGTACAAGCTGAAACATGTATGAAATCCACTTTATGATGTATCACCGATGTACAACTATTTTTTATCCCACGTACCCAGCAGCAAGCTCGCTCGAAACCATGTGACAAGTTTATTGAATTTTCTGAAAGGTTCAAACCTGACAACTTAATATGGGGATTTTTGTTGAGCGAAGAAGTAAAGCGGATTAAAATTGAGTTTACAATGTACGAAGTTGCATTATTAAATCATATCTAATACGACGAAAGCGCTCAAGTTTCACCGTGCACAGAACAAGGGCGAGAACAGCTACGAGAAGATATCTGTGATAATTTATAGCGATTACTTAAGACACTTCCCCAGCAAAATAAGATTTAAGTCTTCCAGAACTTCAAAAGAAGTAAGAAGGAAATTAAATGACTGGTGATTTTTATTGAAAAGTTCTTCTCTTGCAGTTTCAAGTTGGGGGTTGTTTGTAGGTGATGTAACGATTTAATTAAAGACTTTTATGATGTATGTTTGTTCTTTATAATGAACCTATGTTTAGCAATGGTGCACCTTGCTGTTTTGTGCTGTTCAAGTGTACTACAAAACTGATTACAGTGTACTAAGCTTTGACCAAACTTAAACAACGCAGCTCTTCCTATGGGAATATTACAGAAACAAAAATGGAAGTTAAAACATTATACATTAATGTTTGAAGCATATTATACTATTACATACTTTACTGAACGCTAACTATTGACTTACAAACAGTCCCAACACCTTTATAATGTATTTTATTCCCATTGTAACATGACGTCACCCCCAAATCATCCCCGTTTTATGTGATTTTCTAATGGCCAAGAAGGAGGAGAGAAACTTTTTCACGATTCTATTTATTTCTTCTTTGCGAGAACAAACGAAGAGTAGAGGATTATCAATTAATTCAATTTTCATTGCTTTAATCCAGGAATCATAAAAATAAAAGTTCAATTTTGCTAAAAGCAATATTCAAACACTTTTTCTGCTTCTTTTTCCTTCCTTCATTCTTCTTGTTGGGCATTAATGGAAATCCAATGAATTTCACTTTAAATGAGAAAGTTCTTCTTTATGGACTTTGAAAGTATTTTTTTTATGTTGAACAATGACTGATTAAAGAAAGGACGGCTGAGCGAGAGATTTTCATAAAAAATGATGAGCGATTTTTCCCGGTTTTTCATTAATGGTGAATTTGACGTTGTACCGGAATTTCTCTTTTTTAAAACGCTGGAATTTCATAAAAAATTTCCAATGCTTAATGCGCAAGACCTGGCTCAATTCCATGCACGAAAGCCAGAACGTTGAGGCGCGACACGATTTAAAGAGTTCCGTGACTCAATGCTTGATTGTAATTTGACATTTATCTTTCGTTTGCAAATTGCCGAAAGCTTGACATGAATCGTACCGTTCCTAAACTTCAAGCTTCCCTGGCAGAAAGCACTTTGCGGAGATGAAAATTGTTTCCAAGAGTTACCACAGGTTTTTCCTTGGATACAATCAACAAGAAAAGATAAAAAAATGTCGAGAGTTCAACCCGCCTTTAAACCTTCAAAGAGATTAAGCTATAAAAGTATTTTCAATGGCACAACAACTGCAAAAAAACTTATTTTTAAGAGTTCATGATAAGTGCCACTAACTCAAAACAAAAAATTGCAAACACAAAATAAAATCCTTACAGCAATGTTAAACTACAATTAACAAAAAGGCTGCTTGCCCTGAGAGAGGTAAATGGAATAAAACAGAAGACAGGGCTTTGACAGTAAAGGTTGAAAAAATTGGAGCATCAACTTTGGCCGCGTTCAAAACGAAATCTAAAAGTTATAATGAATAATTTTCACTCGAACTCTGCAACCCTGAGTTCCATCGTTTACCGTGCTTGCAAACACAACAATTGGTGTTCGCATGCCGCAGCACTACATATGTCAAACGGTCACGAGTTACGCAAAAATACTTGTGTGATAAAAAGCAATATCATTGAAAGTTATATTGAAAACAGGTGATAACGGGTCTCATTAACAAGAACTACAGCTCCGTAAACTTTTTTTTATCAAATTAAGAAAAGCTTGAAAGCCTTTTAATCGCGGTCGTGTGCTAAAATGCAGTTTTCGTGACTTGATAAATACGATAATTATGCATGCTACAGAGTTCTAACCAACTATTACTACATTCAATAAATGAATGAAGAAAGAAATCATTTTCATCGGAATAAATTTTCAGCGATGCATTCAAAATTATGCAATTTATTTCCTTCTATAATAGAAGGGGATGATTTAGTGCTTTGAGAATGTACAACGGTGATGTCATAGAGAAAAGCAGAGTTTCTCAAGTTTCCTTCATTACTTAACGACTTTAATCCACCATAAAAAGGTCATTCCAAGGTCATTTCAATCACAACTGATAGTGATTTAACTTCGTGACGTCCTCACCAACATCATATTAATGAAAACAAGCAATTTATCAAAATTAAAATATGAAACCTGCTTGAGCCATGGAAGAAGAAACTTTCAGGAACGTTTTCTGGCCCAACTTCGCAAGAACATTTCCTTGAGAATATTACGTCTAGAAATTCTTTCCTTGTGCTCGTTTCTTTCATTTTCTTTTAAGCTCCACAGCATTTCACTGAAATTACGTGACCAAATTTCAAAATGTTTCTAATTTATATCCTCCACGGAAAGATATTTTTCAAATGCTTAATGGCATCATTACTTGCTTTTTGAAGATTTCTATCCATGCGATAAGCTGTTTTTAAAAATGACTCAATTTCATGAATTTGCTTATGGAGTTGCCTTCGTCTGCGAAGAGGTTTTCCATCATTTAATGCAACGTCTTCATAGCAGCAAGGATGAAGAAAATTGTTTTAATTTTATTCGCAAACATCGCAACGAGAGAGCGAAATTTTTGTGCAAACAAATGGAAGCGTGGGGTGTGACGGTCTATTGTGTCACGTAAATGGGGTTGGAAGTTTTATTGTTATGGAAAGACTTTTGGAAATTTTATCAGCGCTGTAATTTTGATAATTTTGAAGTAATTCGAAGTTGAGATGGAAGTTACAGTGAACAATAAAAATAGAGTTCAGTCTACAAAAAAATATTTTAAAAAGCTTTTTGAATGTTGAAATTTTAAAACCCCTTCACAGTCAAGCATTAATAGCTTTCATTCTTGCGTGAGATTAAAATCTGCTTTAAAATATAAACTTACAAATAAAATCCTGAATTCTACAAGTAACTGAAACTTCTTTCTTATTAAAAATTGTTTAAAACAACATCACAGTTGACTTCGTAAAAAAAATCCATGTCAGTTTGATGCTTCAGCAATCAAAACACGGTCTTTTCGCAACCTTAAGCTCTTGACGCCCCAAATCCTAACTTTTAAAGCTTTTGTGTCATAAAACCACTAGCAAACAGCTACCTTGAACCCGTGGCAAACTTTCAACCCATCAAAATGTTTTAAATGTCTGGTGAACTTCACAATGTCAAAGCATTTTGAATCCGAAGTTGCAAATCGTAGAAAACCGCCCTGAAAACAGTTTGAAATGATTTATTTACCTTGTGGATGAGTGGTTGAGTTTATTAGATTTTTTATGTTCTCGTTTTAGGACAAATATTGTGAAAACTTTCCGGCATTAATGAAAAGTGGAAGGTATTGTATGAAAAATACCGACTTGTGACGCTAATCTGGTAGAAAATTAAATTTACTGAAATAAAATCATTTCCAATTTCCAATTTAACAACATGTGGCACGTGCAATTGAAGAATGAGAACTCGAAACTGCTTAGCAACAGTCATCGGTAAAAGTGATTTGATTTGTAAAACGAATTTTTATGAGAATCAAATTGACTTGAAAATTCTTCAAATTTAATGAAAATCTTTTTTCTCCAGTTGAAAGAACCGTTCGGCGGCTGAATTTTCTCTCAAATCCAGCTGTGTGTAAAATTTCAATTTATTTTCGTTCTCGAAACCTTTTTCACACTTACACAAGCACGTGGTACCTTCGACTAACAATTTACCTTTTACTCAACATCTGTTCACCAAGCTTGTTGACACTTTATAAATACCGTTGGCTAGTAAAAATCCAAATTGATGAGGCCGAAAATGTTATTCGCATTTTGCGGGACAGTTTTTGGCTTCATTTTGGTGTTTTACAAAAAGTTGTCACAAAAAGCGATATTTATGGAAAAACGTGTTCCCACAGTTGACTTTTGGAATACATCATTGAAACATATCCATTTTCAATATCAACCAATAATCGCTCAACTGGCTCAATTGCACAGCACCGAATCATTTGTAGTGGAATTCCTTTTCATTAAAATTTACTGCAATTCGTTTCTGCTTTTTACACATTCTGACAATACACGCGACCCAATAACGTCACAAATGCAAGTTCATAGTAGCAGTAAAATAATTTCAACGACATAATCCCATTTTAATTAAACGAGAAAGCATACAATTAATGTGATGTTGACACACATGGAAGGATACAGCGAGCGAAATAAAAAATAACACATTATGGGTTTGGCATCGTTTTTTGTCATTCTCTACATTCTCTCCAAGTCAAGCAGAAAACGAAGTCGGAAAGCTTTGTTTGGCTTTTCTCTCTTTCTTGGAGCTGCATAAATGCTTCCTACCCTTTAATAATAGGATTGAGCTTATCATACATGCCAGTTCAAAAGGTTTTCTTTCTTTTCATTGCTCAAGCGAAAGTTAATGCTTCTTTCCTTTCTTATAAACTTAGGGTTGGTTGTAATTAATGTCACAAAAAGGTTTCAAAAAGCTTTGTTTGGCTAGGAACAAAGTGGAACAAACTCGCGGGGCACAATAAAATGCAATCAATCAATCAATGAAAGCATCAAACAAAGTTTTACAATGAAAGCTTATAACAAAACTTCTAAAGTGTGACCTTCTATCCGCACACTCACCACCGCAACACAAAAGCCTCATTGAAAATGAAGACACAAAGCAATTTTTCCATGTTTTTGTAACTTTTCCCTTGCAGGCTTCCTTTACAGGCTCTAATTTATCATTCATATTTATTTGGTGGATTAAGCCATTTCAAATTTGAATAACCTCCAAACATCCTCCATTAACTCTGAAAGAAAAACAGCTAAAACGATCTTCATGGACTGCCAAAGGAGATGGAAAAAGAAGTCACTAATCCAAAGGTTCACAGTGGGAAGAAGAGAAGTGACGTGGAAAAGCATAAGAATCATTTTTTAAAACTAAAACCCTCGAAAACCACTGACTGAACGAGATCATAAATAACTGGGATATTGACATTCTTGAAGCGTTTTTCTTCTTTTCGCGGTTCAATGTAAAAGTTATTGAAAATCCATTTTTACTTAATCATTCGCCATTATTTAGCTGGAAGTTTATAAACGTCACAGTTTGTTTTCTTGTTTTCAAAACAACGTGAAAAATGTTTGTTCATTGGAACATGACAAGAATAAAAATGTGAATTGCTGGTTTCAAATGCAATTAGCGTTTGAATTGCAACGCAGTTTTTTATCCCTTTTTAAACAGTTTTTATATTGCAAAGCTTAGAGGGAGAGTAATTTAATTCCATTGAACCGTGCGCGGCTTATCATCAAGCAGGATTTATTTTCATTTATATAAAGTCATTGTCAATTGTACTAAATAAAACTGCAATATCAATGCCGTTCAACGAAACGATTTTTCAATTAAGAACAATAAATATTGATAGAAATCATCGAGAGAAAATAATAATTACTGAGAAAAATTAATTTTATGGGATATTGGGGTGGATTTGAGTAGTAAGTTACATTGAAAGCAACCTCTTCAAATTTCATCGTGAAAATGTGTGATTTTTCTTTAAAATTGTTCAGTGACACAATTTGAATTGTCATAAAATATGCAGCCCGACATGGATCACGTACAAACCATCATCATTTCACACTGCATCATCCAATTCTTCCATTATTCCAACCGATTGCCTGTTTCATATTTGCAATCCCTGCATTTAATCCGTTTTATTGTCAATTGATGTTGAATCATTTTTCTGTTGCTGAATTAATGTTTTCAGAAGGCACTGTTTTGGTTAAAATAACTGAATAATGGAAATCAATATTTCAAATTGTATCAAACTGCAAAAGTCTTTATTTTCTATAGCATTGGCCTGTCCCACCTACACCACCAGCAAAATTCCTTCGACGAAAACGGAAGAAATAAAAAAATCGCATGATGACAAAGCCTAAATTACTCAAGCCGAATATTTATAGGAATCACTGATCAAATTATCTTTTAGGGGAACATTTATTCTTTCCTTCTTCCAACAGTGAGATATATCTGCGACATAAATACCGCGCATATATCTTAGATGGGTGAATGGAAACAGTAAATAAATCTCGAATAATGCCATATAATCACCCGTAGGCCCTATCGTTTTTTATCCTTTAAAAGCATCATAAAAACAAAATTAGAATGCGAATGTTCCCTTCCACCTTGGGTGTGCTCGATAAGTTATGACGATAAAGTTTCTTAGAGAAGGCACTTACTCGAGACAAACCCCTTAAACGATGCCTGGTGGCACAAATGAGAGAAATCACTTTGTTTATTTAAATCACGACGATGAGGTGTAATAAACCTGTCGACGCATTGAATTTAGGGCAATTGAATAGCGGGAGATGAGGCGAATCTATTTTGCCTCGTCGTTTATATCGCTGGGCTGGCGTGGAAGTTCAAAGCAGCCGATGAAAGTTCTTCTTCGTCGTGCAAAGCATGGAAAAGGTATCAATTTCCGATATTACTTCTACTCGGAGATTATCCTCGCCCCATGGATTCCCTTCTCGGAAGAAAGCTTCTTCTGAGAGCGAACAAGAGAAAAATGTTCTATTTGAATATTTTTGTCACGAAATGGCGTAAGTCGGAATGAAAAGATGATATAAAAAAGTTTTTAAATAATTCTGTTGAAAGCGAGAAAAGTGTGTGAAGTGGTTAAACAAAAAGCTCACATCGTCACTCGGAAGCTGACTCAAAAAAGAGCATCTTAAGAGAACATAAAACTGTTAGAAATCCGCTAAATATTTAATTCGTGAACCTCAGCAAAGTTTTTTCTACTTCCAACTCTTTCGTTGAAGCACGGAAGAAAGTTTTAATGAAAATTATATTTCGGGGCACAAAAAG
>JPYR01000145.1:33447-43897 GCA_000775305.1 Belgica antarctica
TCGCCTGGTTGCCGCTCCACCACTATGGGCTTCTTTACGGTATTCCCTCCGCCGTAAATTAATTATATTTCGGGGCACAAAAAGTCTACGATATCGATAAATTAATGTTTAATTTTAAATCAAGAATAATTTCGGTTCGACGTGAAAAAAGGTTTTCCAAAAGGCGGAAAGGCGGCGATTGTTAATGATGTCAAGGAGGAGTTGAGACTTATAACTTTTGAAATTCTTTAACCTTCTATTACTTTTAATGATTGTGAAAAATCAATAAAAAACTACGACGTTTTAATACAGAAAGTTTGAAATCTTTCTCAAGTTTAATAATTCATAGTTTTCAAGAAGCTTTAAAGAGCTTTCGGAAGCTTCATAAACAGCATTAAATCTTGTAATCATAATTAAAGCTAAACGTCAAGCACTTAATTCAAGCTTCAAGTCTTTTCGTCTTGTAACAAGCTAAAATGTCTTGATCACACTTTGGAACGTCTTGACCCAACCGTCGACTAATTCATCACTCAAAGAAACGCCAATTAAAGGTTCTTTCATATTCACGTGTGTGAATGAACAATTTTTCTTTCCCTGCTTTTTTCATTGACTTCCACGTTGAGTGTTCCAAGAAGCCCCCGTGAAGGTAATTTTTCTTTTTCTCATAAAATTCAAATTTAAATAACAAGTAAACGAGCTCCGTCGTCATACACACAACAGAACACAAAACGTGAGAAGTGTGAGAGAAGGGAAAACACTTTTCAGTATATTTTAATTTTTTCACATCAAGGAAGAAGGAAAATTCATGATGTTTTTTATTACAATTTTTAATATTCATACGCCGCAGAACGAAAGAAAAATGAAGAAAACGAACACACAGCAAAACATTGTAACATGAAAAGAAACAGATGGATTTAATTTAGTCATAAATTGTTACGATCGCAATGCTTTAAACAGCTGTATGCTTCCATTTCGTCGGGCTTTAAAAGCTTTCCGTTAAACTCAGGGGCAAGGGAATGGCACACATTCACGCCCAAACAGGAAACTTCGTAGTTTTGTAGCAGCTCAACGCGTCGCAGTTAAAAGTGGCGAAACCCTTCCAGACAAGAATTACACGGAATTCATATGCAAAGCTACTAATTCATCGTAATTTCCCTAATGGATCAAGCTGGTGGCCTTTCAGCAACCTTTTTCCTTTGATAATAACTTTGCATACATCGGACGGTCGCCTTGTTAGCTGGCAAATGAATGAAACAAACACTGAGACACTCGTAATGGGAACAGGAAATGTTAGAATGTGTGAATATGAGATATGACGCTGTTGAAGGTTGTTAAAAATGTTGAAAGCTTTTGTGTACAACTATGAATTTGTCATGCATGCGTTTTCTTCACCTCTCATGTAGACCCCCAAAGAGAAAGCCTTAGGAAATTTATGATTCTGTTACGTAGTGTCAACATCATAAAATATTTAAGCAAGAAAGGGAGAACGGCCATGTTAAAGGAGATAATAAATATTTTTATTTACTGCAGAATTTTTTAAAAGTCAGATGCTTTGCGGATATGAAGGGTCAGGGCGAACATGCTTGTGATTATTCCATAAGAGAGTAAACGAACAACAAAGTTCCGGGGTCGATACTAACATTCGAAAGAGAAGACATACAATGGTTCCATTAAAAAGCAAACAGTCGGATTATGAAACTTTGAGATTGCTTATTTACATTTAAATGATTTGGTTTCAACATATTTAAGGTTGATTTGGTTTCAGTTTATAAACTTTGCATAAAAGCTTGCTAAATTGCAACTCTATTTTAAAGTTTTAACTGATTTAAACAATTTTTTAAAAGCTGATTAGAAGTTTAAAAGCTTGCTAAACTTAGCATTCAAGTAAACACAAAAACAGTGGAACTTCAGGAAGTTTTTGAGAATGCTAAATTCAGCAGCTTTTTAGCAGTTCTGCTTTCTTTACTTTCTCAATTGTGTACTGCTTCGAGAACTTCCACTGTACTCAACCGACTGAAAAGAGACGGTTACACGCTTAACGTAATATAAAACTGAAAACATGATTATTCGTTTACAAGCGGCCAATAGAATATCAAATTTTATTATAAAGACAATTTCGGTTCGAATCGAGGTTCAACACGAAGTTGTTGCTATCGAAATAAAGAAGAAAAGTTGCGTAAAATTGAAGATTATGCGGGACTTATCCTCTGCTGCCCATAGAACCATGAATTTTCAATTACAAACTCGGGTTATGATTACCTTCACTCTTTTTGGAAATTTGTTGCACTTTTTGGGGATCGCTATTGTGATGGGATTTGGGAATGTAATCCCTTTTTCCTGTGAAAGCTCTTAACAACGCTTGTGCAATGGCTGTAGTTTTAGTAAAGTTTCGAGAATACTCAGCAAAATATGGTTATTCAGATCATTCAACTAACGACATGCTCGAAATTCGCCCCTTTTAAAGACCGTTTTGGAAAAATTTCGAGTGCCAAGCACTCCCGTTCATCATGAAGGCACCTAATTAAGACTTTCCTTTAAAATGTTAACACTCGAGAGATCCAGAGCGTTGCATGGAAAATGTTTCATTAAGCATATTATCTTAAAATTGCCCAAGGCAGTCTCTCTTTTTTCACAGTTCTCCGCCCTTCCAATCCGACCGAGTCTTTTTTGCTGCTACTCAGTTTTAATTAGTTAAAGCCTTTTTCCATGGGACGTGACGAGAACTGACTTTAAGCTGACTGAATGAATGTCTGATCTTGAGTGTGCAACATTAAAACCGAAAGATGGAAATTTGAATATTTAATTCTGAGTCAAACACTAATCAAATTATCTGCCGACATCTGGTGATTAATCCAACGCAAAACTAGGAAAATCTTCACGAATGCAAGAAATGTTCTTGCCAATAAATTAAGTCTCATTGAAATTCATGGCCTGTCTCTTGCAAATCTTGCTGTTTTCAAGACAACTTTTCGAAAATTTAAGTCAATATTACCCGCTTGTTTATCGATAAACACTCTTCATGCCTTAACTGCTTTAATATTTTTCTCGGACTCGTTAAAACGAATGGCACATCGCCATTTAATAATTCCATTGCTTTCTGTTAAAACAAATGAAGGAAAAAATAACAGAATGGAATGAAAATAGATCGTTTTGTAGGAGTGCTTCAAAAAGTCTATCATGGAATTATTAGCTGCAATTTGTTTTGGCTGATTAAAAGCTTTTTAAATTTTAAGAAGAATAATTTAATTAAGCATGCTAAATTTAAGCAAGTTTTTTAGCAGAGTGGTTCAGCAGTATGGTTAGCAAAAAATTTATCATTCTCAAAAGCTTAGCATACCTAAGCTAAGGATGATCCTAAAGGTTTTTATTGAGATTTTCAACATACTTGTTGATTCTTTGATTCCACGTTCCATCACTCAAGAATCATCCCCTGTTCCAAGCAAATCTGCCAAGATAAAGATTTTTTCTCATTCATCTCCCATTTTTCTCTTTCAATTTCGAGCAGCATTATCATAATGATTGTGTTTACTGATGATGAAATGAAGAAGGAAAACTCATAACAATAAGTAGCAAGGACGCATTCCGAGTCATTCCGAGTTTTTTTCTGCCCTGAAAAAGCACAAACAGTGATTGAAGTTTATTAGAAACGAGTGTAAACAGTCGGAATCTTCATCTTTTGTTGGCATCACAATGAATTCATTTCTCTCCAGCTCGTTGGTGCTACTTACAACAGTCAGTCATTAATATACGCTGCACATAATTTCATGAAGTGATTCCCTTCCAGTGATCGAAAAACAGCAAAGTGTTCATGAAGCGTCACTGGAGAAAGTGAACGAGGATGAATAATGAAGACGTAAGTACCCGACATCAACACATTAACAAATAATTTTCCAATATTCCGCTTTCTTCTTCCCTCCCCGATGGATTTTCTGGCGAAAAAATCGCACTTCTTTCGCTCCCTTGTTTGTCCTCGTGCTTTGGAATAGACTGAAGTGTCTTCTTGAAAAATCAAGCATGACGACTATCATCAATTAAGATGCGACTGATAAGAGTAAATAAACACTTGAGACACTCTCTCACTCATCTCTAAATTGAGACATGTTTAAACATTTATGACTGATGATGCAGGAAGAAATGAAGCAAAAGTGTTATGAATTGAAAGGGATTAAGTGTTCAAATATGTATCGAAGCAGCTTAAAGTGAAGTGTTTAATGAATGTTTAAGAAGATTTATGAGAGTGCAATTATCTCAATATTGAAGGCAGGTTAAAGATTCATTGATTTTGTGATGTTTTGTGAAGACTCTGAAAAAAGAATTCTCAGAAAGCACCAGAAATATTATTTTTGCAAAATATATTTAATTGTACATCACAAGGTGCTTAGCAACCGCTTTAAATATTGATCTTTTTAATTAAGCTTTGCTTATAAATGCTACAAACCGCAATTATTGTTTCCAAGAAAACAAAATCGCCGATTTTTTTCTCCTGATACCATCTAATTGCCAATTTGCTTTAAATAACAACCAGAAAAAAATTCACTAAGGGGCGTTCGATATCGCAACCGTCTGCTTGGCAAACATTCATCATTATTGGATTTTCCGTTGTGACTCTCGACGCCCACGCAATGAAAAATAAATGAAACTTAATTTTTTTCAATTCAATTCGTCAAATTGTCAATTTTCTTTGGAGCTTTTGAGAAGGAAAATCTTTCTTTAATCAAGCTTCATCACACTTGAATCGAAATGCTGCCCTCAATAAAATTCTAACTCAATAAACTTGAAAAATCACAAAACGAACGAGCGAGAAAAGCTTAACTTTTTTTGACAAACAATTTAAAAAGTCGAACGTGCTCGGAATCGCTGAAAATAAATTTATGGCAATGAAAAAATTTCAAATCGAAAACTATGACTTTGGATTCTTTTCACCCGACTCTCGTCGTTTTTCGTTTTCAATCGAACTTTTGCTCCAATTATTCTGCCTCGATGAGATACGAGATGATCGAAGGGTTAAACGTGAGTGGTGTGAAGTTTTTTGAAGCGGAAAAGGGACGTCTTAAGATTTAGTAGTTTTGCGCTTTGCAAGCTTAAACTTATTTTTCACTGCCTATGAACTGTAGAAGTTATGTTGACAGTCGACAAGTCTTGAGTAGCATCGACTTTTAAAGCTTTTCCAAATGGTTGAAAATTACGTCTGAAAAAAGCATAGTTGTGCACCCTTTGATCATTTTTAAGTTTCTATCAAGCTTTCAAAAGATTATCTTTCTGCTGACATCACTGAAACTCCTAAATTTTAGCAAATCCAAATTATTCGCATGATTAAAAGTTTCGTATGAAAAAAAAATTATCCATTTCTCATGTAATTTTTCCTCGAGCGCTTGAAATTATCTCATGTTGCAATTGAATCAGCAATTTATCTGTGTTTGGTACATTATAGCTTCAGCGAGATCAATTTTCTTGAGCATTCCGGGTATAAAACTGTCTCTTTGATAATCATACCGATTTATGTAACTCGGGATGTGTGCGCTTGGAAACGGTAACGAAACGGCAAAAAGGAGAATTTCTTGAAGAATTTATGAATGCTTCGTCGTCTATAAATTTTTTATAACCTGACAATCATGCTTTGGGCGAAAAAGAGCATTAAAAATACAGCAAAAAGTAAATCTACGGGAAGAAGCGAGATGAACGAGTAAAAAAGTTCATATCTGCAATACATTATGCATTAGGACAAAATTTTTGTGAATATAAATATTTGTGCACAACGTAGCGTCGTTGCTGCTGTTCTCTTTTCTAGAACAATTTTTCAATGTCCGTGAAAATTGTGAAAAAGCTCTCTTTAAAGTTAAAAAAGAGATTGCAGTTCAACATTTTTGACTTTCTGCAACAGCACAAATGCAAAAAGTAAATAAAAGTATATCATAGCAAAATTGCTGTCTTTTTAGTCGTCCTTTCAGCCAACGGGGTTTGTACGCCAGTTCTGAACATATTTCAACTAGCTTTCAGCAGTTTATTTGGTTTTTTTCAATAACAAGCGTCTTCATTGCAAAAATTTCCAATTATGACATCAATTTTACTAGAATCACCTGTGACACAGTCCATAAACAGCAGTCCTTGTCTGATTTAATCAAGAGATACAAATTTTCATTCTCAGCTCAAGATAATTTCATTACAAATATTGTGATTAATTTTACAAAATAAAAACTTTGTCCATCTCATCTCTGGCGGAGGCGGTCAAACAGCGAGATATCCTAGGAAATATGAAATGATAAAATATTCGAAAGTCTGCAGAAACAAATTAAAATTTACATTTTGGAGCCACCCATTGTGTTAGCCACCCTTCCCGGCCTGATGACGTGGTTGCTGGGCTAACACGGAGCACACGTCTAATAATGAGAGAAATAACTCTTGTTTCGAAGCAGCAAGCTTGTAGCAGTCAACTAATAGATAATTGAAACATAGTAAAAGCAAGCAAGCACAAGCATTCAGGCGAATAAATTTCCCTCTAAATTACATCATTCTAGCAAACTTCATAAATTACAAGCTGTTCCAGTTGGAAAAGCTTCTTTCAAAGCAAGTCTTTGGAGAAGTGTTGTAAAAGAACTGTGAACATATAGTGGTAACGTGGAAGTGGCAGAACATCCTCTGCTGATGCATCAACGCAACAAATTTGTAAGAAAACGTTTGTGTACTTTGTAGAATAAACTGCAAACTATAAATAACAGCTTCATTTGAAAGATTTTTCTCGTTTGACAGAAAAGATTTACTGTTTTTGAAGGCAGCTAAAATTTTTTGATGAAATTCAGCAGTCTTGTAAAAGCTATCTTTAAATTTCAATTAAAAGCCTCATTAGGTAAAACTTTTTTTTCTCGCACTTAAATAGTACACCACCTTCTATCAAGCTTATATAGGGCTCAAACTAAGAAGCCTTTCTAAAAGTTCTTTATTTTTACAACAAACTAAATCAAATTTAAATTACTTCTGTTGCAATCATCATCAAAACTTCAATAAATTTCATGGAAAACTGTTTTTAAAGAATGCTAAAACAAAACTACAAGGACTGGAGACAACTGTCAGCCATAAAGCGAGTAAAAAAGAATATGGCTTCCTTCACAGCACTAAAACCATCCCGAAAAAAGTCATTTTCCATGTTGTTTAGAAAACCTGCACTCTTAAACGGAGACCATACTATGGCACACAGTATGTGGTCCGCTTTTTATGATTTTATAATGCATTTGCTCTTTTCTCTGAAAAGCAGCGGCAAAAACATGTTCACTTTTTGTTGCACTCTCTGTGTTCACTAGGAAGAACGAGGAAAAAAAGAAAACGAGTTCTGTATGGGTTCGAGAAAAATAATTTATGGAGTTTTAAAATTTATGTTTCACAGTAGCTGTGCAGAGAAGAGTTTGAGGGCGGCGTACTTGGATGGGGAAGAAAATGTACTACATGATGGTAAAACTAAAGCCAAAGAACAAAAGAGCCCGAGAACGGAGGAAAAATTGATAAAACGAAGCTTCATTTATTGCCACATGGCACCATCAGGGCAGCAACATACTCTCTGGCACTGCACACATCCAGCAATTAAGGACTTCACTCTTTTGTGTGCCATTAAAAGGAAATGTTTACTGGTCGCTTTACAGTCACAAGCACTTCAGCTAACGTTGCCAGAGTGTAAAAATTCCCCAGATCAGATTTATTTATGCTCAACAATGGAAGTTTTGTAGCAAGATGCGGGCGGCCGGGCGAGAGAAAATAATTACATATGAAACTTGCAGAAGACGTGGAGCGTTTTTTTTGTTCAGTTGACATTCATGCCATTCGTAAAATGTTTCATAAAATAATTCTACACAACATGTTAAAATTAACATCCAAGGAATGAATAAAATCAGCGCTCCGCAGAGCTTGCCTGTTGCTTGAAATATTTCTCTCGTCTTGTCCCTTTTTTATGTCTTCAGAAATATTTTCGTGGCATGCTGCTGGGTTTTCATTTGAACCTTGAAGACGTCTGCTTCATCCGTTGTGTGAATTTCTAGAAAATTTCTACGCTTGCGGCGATAATTAGCTTGAGTTGCTATTGACGCAACCATTCAACTCATTTCGCACTTTTTATTTCCCTTTTTGTTTCAATGATTGATGGCAAAAATTAATGCAATTGTGACTGATCGACTTGGTAGAGATTTAAGAATTGACTTTGTCTTAAGATTTGAGTCGATTAAGTCGAATGCAAGCTATTAAGTTTGAAGATTTTTACAAGCTTTTGTTAGGAAAAAATTACTTGCCAAAGCTTTGAAAAGCTCTAAAAAAGCTATTGCTAACAGAAGAATCCATTAAACTATGATCTTTAAACTTTTGCGCCTCAAAAGCCTCACATTTTTATTTTTTGATAAATTATAGACAAAAATAATTGCCAACATCATTGACGATTTAACCCTCCGCGTTCTCTTTAACAACGACATTAATTTTATCTCAACTCTCCGGAGATTATTTGAGTTGTTGTGTTTTTTCTTCTTTATTTCTTCAACTTACTCAAGCAAAACCGCTCCTTTCGTTTTATCATTTTATGTGCAAAGTGTCGTTGTTATTTGTGAGACAAAAAATCTCAAAGGGCAAACAATAAAATGAAGTCGTAATTCCAGCACAAACAATTGAACGACCCACGACAAGGAACAGAAAAACGGGAAGGCGTGGGTAAAAGGACGGAAAATGGCCCGTTAAACCTGGTGCATAGCTAGAGCGTCATAATGTTTATCGACACCTTTTTTATCTTCCTTTGTAATGAAAATTTAATTAAATTGTAATTTGTGATGTTAATAGATCGACTTGGCAAGTTCATAAAAAAAGTTTATGTGGCATATTGTGTGTGAGTTGAGAACGTGTTGTGAAAAACTTTTTTCTCGTTTTAGGTGTGCATGATTTCCCTCGAGTTGTGTCACAACATAAAGAAGAAAAAACGGTGCGAGAACCTGGCGAAACCGCTGCTCACCCTCCTTCTATTCTCTTTGAACTCTTGGGAAATGAAAAGTTTTTCATCCACAGAAATTAATTACTTTGCTGGTGTTACTGGCTCACGACGCGTTCACTGCCTCCCTTTTTACTCGTCCAACACGCTTCAATGTATTCTCTAGAAGGCCAATGAAGCGTTTCGTCGCAACTTTGGAAATGTATGTGCTGGGATTCGGGGAGTTGGTCGGGAGAAAAAAAGGGACAATCTCTGATATGAGACGAGAGAATAATTTCGGTTTTGAACTTTTTCATTGGGAAGGCAGTAAAAGGCTGGATTGCAGAATGTCGACGTTTAAAATGTCAGAGAATAGTGAAATTTTTTTTTTGGAAGATTGGGAAGTGTAAGGTTATGGAAAATCTGTTGAATTTGGTGTGTATGGCACGAGATTCTAACGGTTCCGAAATTGAGCTGAGAACAAAAGAAAAGCTCACCTCGGGCCAAGTTCGAACTCATCTCGGGCTAAGTTCGAATTTCGAAGTCTGCCCGACTTTTTCGCTTTCTAACTGTTTTTTTGAAATGTAACCTTTGTACAAGACGCGATCAGACTCTCTATGGGAAATGAAAATTTGTCGCGTCTAGGTAAGGAAAAAAGCTCAAAGCTTCCACTTTATAGAAAGCTCCGTGCTTTTGGCGCTACTGGTCAGTTAACGGTCGTAAAAATCTCGCGTCGTACACTCGAAATTTGTTTGATGAATCGAATTTAAGGTTATGATTATGATCCATTACCTCAAAATTGGAATTGAAATGTTTTAATATTGAAACTACGTTTTTTGTTAATCTAAAAATAATCTCAGCTTATTTACTAAATTTTAACTTAAAAACAACAACCATGTTCTTTTATAAGTTTTAAATTTCGACATTCGGCCATCAGATATTAGGCCATGTTAAGCAGCTCATTAGAAAAAATCAAAATTGTCACTCTACCCTTGTTGTGTCATTCAACTTTTTTGTTATCCAGGAATCCGGTCTCCGAATCAAAACGATGACCCTTTATCATTAATGCTCCATCATCTTCCTATCCAACTAAGCTTAACACCCAAGAAGGACGGATTCGCAAGAATGCGAAGCGAGAAAAATCATTCAGCTATGATTTCCTCTGTGAAACATCATTCAATGATGACATTATAATTCTCCGGAAATTAAGGGTTCAAATATTTTTCTCGATGGAAGCGTGGGAGAAGTGATTTTGGCTTGTGAAGTGTACAGAAACGATGTTGTGTCCTTTTTCTCTATCGCCAGCTTCCTTTTTTCTGCACAAATTAAGATGGATAAAGCAGTCTTTGAACACTTTTTTGCCTTCCAATTCCGAGAGATGATAAGATGTAAGAAAGGGGAGACATTGTTGTGCTTTCACAATCAGCAAAACATTATTCGTTTTCCGGTTTTCGAACTGAATATTTTATCACAAAAAAGGAGAGAAACGAAAACTGGAAATTTTCTTCATGCCGTGAAATTTTCATGTTTGTCATCTTCATC
>JPYR01000145.1:69640-85811 GCA_000775305.1 Belgica antarctica
AGATGGTGGAAAAGTAAAAAAGTTTTTTGTTCGGTGAACAACGAAGAAAATTTTCTCATCAGTTCAGATGGATGGCTTCAGTTGGATGGGCTGAAATGATTAAAGAATATAGTCTCATGATGCATCGTGATAGTTCCAAACCCAAGCAGAAGGAGCATCGAGATTATGTTTCATTAAGCACTCTTTTTTATTCTTTCATAAACTTGTATTTTATACACTTTTTAAATGCTTTTATAGCCTCGACAAGTGCTTATTCAGCTGTTAATAATAACTTCTTCATTAAATGTCTTAAAAACGAGGGATAATGTGTCCGCTAGTAAAAAAAATTGATCTAATATCGTTTCAATTACGTTTTCATCACTTAATTAGCTTCGAAAGTCTCAATTTTATTGTCGTTGGCGCCTTAGCAATCTACTTTCTATCACAAGTATACTTCTGTTTGTTCCTCGGAAACTTCAAAGTCTCTTTTAAAATTGTCGTTAAAAACCCTAATAAATATTTCTGGAGTCGGGTGCGTCCACGTGTTGTACACAAGCTTGGTCATCACAATTATTTTAAATGTGTCAAGACTTGTGGACGTCCCCCATCACCAAAAAGGTAGTCATAAAATTATATCTGGCACTTGCATACACGTTTAGCAGTGCCACTTCTTTCCCATTTCCATTGTTCAGCTCAAGAACCATATTCAGACTCGAGTTTAAAGTACGGTCATCACAGAACTCTGAGCTTCTCTTCCTTCGCTTAATAGCCATCGTGAGGTAGTTTGAAGGTTGTATCCATGCAGCATCTATCCAACTTATGCGTTGGCATCTCGTGATTCCCGCCTGAGTGCGTGTTCCGAAGGGATTTGTTCGCTCTGATCGGCTTCGGGCTTGTAAAAGTCCATCGACTCGATTGATGATGAACTTCCGGTCGGCGACAGTACCTGATGGTCTTCCAAAGCGTCACTCGTGATCTCGTCAACCTTAATTGTCTCACACGTCCAGTCACTCAGAATATCCCTTGACTCGGGCAGCAGCACTTCAATGTCGTGCTGAATGATGTCTTGTCCGTCTTCGTCGCCAAGCATCTGGTCGTCTTCGTCGTAGTTCTGGAATGGATTGGCTTCATATTCGTTGTGGCTTTGTGTCATTGAACTTTCGTTGTCTCCCATGTCAGTCACGTCGACTATTTTGGTGAACTTCATCTGAAAATTGACGGGCAGGTGTCACAATTTTGCGCAAAACAGTTTGTCAAGCAAATCTTACCTTGTGGTCAGTTTCATCCATGTAGTGGTAGGAGTACAGCGAGTCAGACTTGGCGGCATGTGCAACTTGATCGAGTTTCTCGACTTCGTTCATTTGTTGCGACTGCAGGCTGGCAGTCATGAGGTTCAAGTGCGAACCGAACATCGATGGAACGGCGCTGTTGCGTCGCGACAAAATATTTCCGCGGATCTCAAAGTCCGGTTCGTCAACGTCGCTTGGGTTCAGGTCGACAATCGATCGTCGATGCCCGACACTGCTGAACTGCTTCAGAATTGGATCTTCATCGTACATTGACTGTATCTTGTCAGCGTAAACGTAGTCGATGTCTTCGGGTGGGTTGAGAAGCTGACTGATGTTGTCGAGAACGAGCTGCGTGAGATCCCAAATCGTGCTCTTGACTGATGGCGCATTGGAGAGAATTCTGTAAGACAGGTAATTAGTTAAGCATTCAAAAGTAATTTGCGAGCAAACTTACTTGCTAATCGTTGCAATGACAAAGTCGCATGGCACTGAAGCCGGAATGGAGAAGGTGCGGAGAATGAACAAGGCCGGCTGTTGCAGCCATCTGAACATACTGTTGTCGGACTTCTTGATGATGAACTTCTCCATGGCGCTGATGACGGAGACTGGAAGGGTTTTGTCGACCAGTGACTCATCGCGGTGGAAAGAACACGACTTGCACTCGGGGTCGTACTGCTCGGGAGTCTGTTTGGACAACACAAACGTGGACTGAATGGCGAGGCATCTCGTGCAGCTGATAAGATTGTTGCGATGGAGAAAGTGGAGGGCGTCGTCAAAGCCTTGCTGGCACATGTTGGACAGAATTTCGGGCTTGGGTGGGAAGAGAATGCGGATGAAGCGGCTAATGTTTTCCTTGTTAATTTCAATGCTTGTGTTCGCCAGGTTTACCTGCAGAAGAAATTGTTAATGAATTTTCGGAAAAACGAGTCAGTTATCGTTCGACTTACGTGGTAAAGTTGCGGCGACGGATCGCGTGGGCAGATGTCCGATTCACCGCAGAACGGAGAAACAGTTACCGTGTTGTCATCGAGCATGGGCAAGTTATCTGAGAAGGCGCCGTCCATGTAGCGGACGCCGTGGAACTTCGGTGGAAGGACGCCGGAGAAGACGGGTATGAAGCAGGCACACATCAGTGCGTCGAGCAGGTCTTCTCGGCTATTGAATTGCGAAACGATCACGTTTTTGCCATCGTAGATTCGTGTCAGCGAGATGTGGAGCTTTCCGTTCACTCGGATGTGGGCGTCCTCGGGTAAGTACCGCACCATGCCATCAAGCAGGCACGCTTGGATGTCGAAGGAGCGTGAAAATGGGCCGAGCGTGTGCGAGCGCGCTTCGTTTACGATCCGGAAGAAGTTTGATGTCAATTCACCTGCAAAATGAAAGGAAATGATTTGAGAGATTTTACGGCGGATCACGGCGCTTTATTCATTCGAATGTGGGTTAGCATGACGAAACATTAAACGAAAGCATTAAAAATCATAAATCATGGTGCGTGGAGCATGAAATGCTGCTGTGGGGAGCTTGAGAGTCATGAAATTCTTTAATTTTCGTTCTGGGCTTCGAGCGCACGAAAGAACAACGGGCATTGGAGACAGCAGCGCGTGTGGGAGGCGGGGTCATCGCTGACTTATGACGGCTGTCATCGCTTGAGTGACTTTTTAAGCGGAGACTGAAGAATTTCCATCCGACCACATAAGTCCGCATTCAGCACACATGCTGGATGGTATTTCATGAACATTCCATTAAATCCCCCCGAAAATAATGAACATGCTTTGTCGGATCTCGGCTTGCTGTGTGCCATGTGCCCCTCGTAAAACAAGAAGACTGAAGGAGCGAGTAAAACACGAAAAGCTGCTTTAGTCACTCATCACCATAAATATTTTTAGAGCCATCACGAGAATGTAGGAGAGATTATTCGCAGCGGAGATTTTCCCTTTTCATACCCGCAAAATTAATTCCCAACAAGAAGTCTTCTTGCCGCTTTTCGCCCTTTTTCTCGCTCCGCGTACAAACGCAAATCTTATCAGAATCCCGAAGCCGAATCTTAACACGCTTCAGCAACATTGTAATCATCCCGAGAACAGAAAAAAATATATTTTTGTTTTTCTTTCTTTCTTTTTGTTGGCGGATCTTTCGCCACCCGAATCGAGGCTTAGCGGACTAGGAAAAATATTTTGGTCAGCTAAGTCAACAATGGGAACAAAATCAACAGCGCAAAATGATTTTTAATCAAAAGACCTTCAATGATAACGCAGAAATTCAGCTCACTTGGTTTCATTTTCGTCATAACACACCCACAAAGTAGGGCATAAGGGCATCAATCATTTTCAAGCCCTTTCTTCAATCATCGAAAAGGCCTTTGCAATCAGTCGAAGGGGACAACAATCATCAAGATGCCTGCTATTGGTGCATCGACTCGTACGACTCATGACGTCACATCTATGCTGCCTTTAATCACCCTTTCGGTCCCTTCTCCGTCGCCTTCTTCTTATCAGGTAGTTTGTTCTCGGAAATGCTGGGTCATTAAGGAAATTTCAACTGTCAATACGTGTCTGTGGGCTCGTCAGTCACACAACTCTTATCACAGCCAGATGGCTTGAAGGCTTGGTGACGCCGGCTGGGGAAGGGAAAAACCCGAAATAAGTCTAAGACGCAAAACACTCGGCGAGCTCTCCATTCATATATTGAGTTTTTCTTATCGGATCCCCTGCGAGCGAACGTAAGTAGCCCAGATTTGTCGTGACGAAGATTTGTGTACGCATTTCAACGTGAGCCACGTTGTCAAGGTCGCGGGCGAGCATTCGCAGTCCCTGATAACAAATTAACTCCCGAAATTAATACGACATTAAATGCCTGTTAACATCGACGTTCTTCAAGCTGTGCCGAGCGCACGGGCGACATTGTTTTAAAACGCGAATTAATGAAGGCGTCGAAAGCTTAGTGCCATCAAGAGCATAAGGAGTGGTGCTACAGTTGGATTAGCAGGGACTCGAGGCTAAGTGTTTGTGAAAGATTTATGCACGCAAAAAGCTCGCTAAGCACGAGCAGCCGCCGCGAGAAGCGTCAATCATTTTATCGCGCCATTCGGGCGTGAATTGTCCGGATTATCTGTGCGGTTGGCAAACAGGGTCGAGGGCGGTGGAAAGCCGAAAAAATGATAAATGGAAAATTCTCGTACATGAAGGGAGATGACGCTTGTAAACGAGTGTCGAGTGGAAGACGGCGCCAAGTATCACTGTCAATCCATGATCCATGCCCGTTGCCATCAAGGAAATCTCATTTCACCGCTCGTTGAACAATCGCTCCATTAAGCTTCTCTCCACACCTTTTCACTCCCACTCGCTGCCATCCCGGGGTCTGTTCCGGGAAGCATTTTACATTTGAGTATGCAAATTGCCCCATCCATATTTCGGCGTGATGACTTTTTACAACCATTTCAGAAATGGGTGTTCATGTATCATCATTTTTATTAGACATTTCCCCGTGTCAGTATTATCCAAGGCATGCCAGCAAGCCGCATCCACAAAGAAGAGGATTTTAAACACCATTTCCCACGCAATTTATGTGTGCGGCATGTGATGCACGAAGTCAAACTCAACGGTGCTGAACATTTTACATCAAGTGAAAAGGGCATTCCTGGCTTGGCTTGCCGTGCCTTCCCTCCAGCAGCATTTTCGGGCTTCCACACACACAGAACACAGCGCAACAGATTAAATTGAAGCCTTTTTCCCATTTGGACTTTCGCAGCGCTAACAAAATTTGTTTCCGGCAGAGCGAGAGATACTGAAAAAATAAACGAAAACATGTCGTGACACGTTCATCGCTGAGGGCGTTCTTTGAACCACCGAGCGGCGGCAGGTAAACGAAAAACCGAAAAATTATCCACAAAGGCTCCAAAAAGAATTTTGCTGGCCGACCGTGCCGGCCTTCAAATACATCATTGTTGCACCCGGGCTTGTTGCGAAGGGAAGTGGAAAAGCGCTCGGCAGCTCGTCGCTCATAATTCATAATGCAAATGTTTTTTTTTAAACGCAACACCAAAAAATCAAATCCGATTTTCAGTTCCTTTTTCTTGGCAGTCCGTTTTTGTGTGCGAGAAAAGGAAAAAAGTGTTTAAAACGATGAAAAAAGTGTGGAAGGGAAAACACTTGTTGGAATTATCAATTTATGGTCATTAAACGAGGCACCAAGGAATTGCCGGGTTGTATGCAATGGTGAACCATGTATCTTCCGACTGTTTTTTCTCCTATTTTTATTTGCAAACAAGCATGAACAGCTTTGAAGCATGATTTCTCAGCGTTTAGGTTGTAATCTGCGTCATTCCCGGCTTATTGTTCGTTTTCAGGGCAGCTGCTACTGCCCACATCCGAAACCAACCAGAACACGCTTGACAAACAACCAACAGCATTGAAAGGTCAACTTATCCCCCTTTATCCCCAACACCACCGGAACGACTAACGAGTTACACTCCAAATGCAAAAACGCAACATTTTGTGTTTAATCAGCTTGTTTCAATTGTAAATTAATTAATTAATTAATTAATGACCCATTAACCGCAATGCATCAAAGAAACACCGTATAAGGTCGAAAAACATACAAAATGCGAGACTTGCGTCATCAGAAAGGCCATCAAACGTGGTCGTCGCATGCTTTTATAAATTACAATCGCGAATGACTTCCGCCAAAGGCCGGTTTAATGGCGGACGCGACAAAAGTGCGACCAAAGCAGCGATTTTCGATTTCAAAATTAAATTTCAATTGATTATAATTTTCCCATTCAGTTGACAGCATAAATAAATCAAAAGTGCAAGCGACAAATGCACCATCAGATGGGTGAAGTATGCATGTCCGGCGGCCAAACGGGAAATATTCATCGAAACTACTTAAATGATTTCATTTGGCACGGGCCGCGCTTTAAATCACCGGCGTCAATCGCTCGATAGCGAAACGACAACAAAAAATGTTTTTTTTTAATCGCAAAAGCAAGAACAAGTGTTTGAAGCGCACCGATAACCCCAAAGAGGTTGGAAATGGGTCACTCATCTTCGCTGGCCGAGAAGCGCGACGCAATTTCCAGTTTCTCGAGCACTGCTGACTAGGCGTCAGATTCATCATACCATTTGGTGGCGCGATTAATTAGAAGCGTGATAAGGCGACGCAAGATCATCGTGAGAGAAAGAAACTTCGAGTAGTAAATCCACGGCGACACTCTCGAGGCTCCAGCGCACGTGGACCTCCCGAACCGATAGTTTTTTCTGCCTCTTTCCTACATTGTTTTTTTTTATTTATTTTTAACTCGGCTGATAGCGGACGCTGATTTATAGCTTAATTGATGGCGGTTCTCGGAAGGAATTTTGTAAAACGTAAAAGCGAGACGAAAATTGATGGGACGCGGCCTCGGTGGAACACTCTCTTCTGATAAGAAAGCACAACATATTTGTTGTTATGATCGAAAACAGTTGCATCACAAATAGAAATTCTTGATTAATCATCAAGTAAATAAATTCCGAACTTCCACAATTTCATGTTTTTCAGCTTAATTTTTTATTAATTGCTGCGGAGGTCATTCGATTGATGTGCGTCGTTATCAGTACGTTGATTGTTTCATCGACACACAGATTTTTTACGAGGTCATCGTTTCACCCAGGGGAAGAGAAACGGTCGAGAGAGAGTGAGCTGAAGCGCAAACAAATGATGTGGAAGTGAAATAGGAAAATTTTCGATATCACTAGAACATTCGTGAAGGAGAAAAGGTGAGAAGTTTCAGTTTTATTGCAATTGTACTGCGACAACTGTTGAGATTTGAATCATATTGGCTAATGATTACTGATGATAAAAGTATTTTTATCATCATTGAAGCGTGAATCATCATTTAAGTGCGAAACATCATTACATTAAAGCTTTTTTGAACAAAATTCTAATCAAACTATCCCTTTACAAAAAAACCGAAATTCCGATTCAAATCTTGTTCTAGAAGCATTCCATCCGCTCCATTCGAACTGTTTGATGATCTCAGCGATGTTTTTTTGTTTCAAATACTAAAACGTTTGAACGAAGCTGTTCTGATTGTTCATCAGCAGTGTTTACTCTAGAATTGATCGGCTGATAGTCGTAAGGAAAACCGGGAAAGTAAATTTTGAAAACAGTCATTTCGATGATGATTAAGAGAGATATCTTCAGTTCGATGCCTTATCTTCACGAGCTTCGGCTAAAAATCTTTTTTAAACTAAACACAAATAGTTCGGAGGCAAATATTAGAATCTCGATAGAAACTTCGCTGGAAATTGATAATGCAAGGCAAAACAAAGGCGACACTACGTATCGACATGCTTATTGACTCATGTTATTGCTCCGTTCCCTTAATTGAGTGACCCTATTCCACGCGTAACACAATTTTCCGAGACAAAAGGAGTGAAATCGGTGTCGTCGCATGTCGATGAGTCGTTCAGCTGATCACCAACTAGTGAATCAGCTGATTTTACTCCGTGATCGTTATCAGCGACTGTACAAAAACCCAAAAGTTTCTCTTCCTGCGTAAAGTTGACGACAACAATGCGACTTAAACCAGCTTTCGCGTGGCCGATAACGAAGCGACAACGGTTTCATGTACACGCGAAATCCCGATTGAAGGTCGTGTATCGTTCGATAGCGTGTGAAGATATTGAAAAGTTTCGAAATGTCTTTATCAAACTGCTCTCGCTTGATCGACATGAAAGTTGAACTCTCAGACTTTAATTACAAATTATATCGCGGAATGAAGTCATCACGTTGTTGTTGTTATGAACAACGTTCAACTCGCCGTCAGCAACCACAATGTCTGAGTGCACTTTAGTTTGGCTTTTTTGCAACAAAAGCTTCCCCAACCCCAACGAGTTCACGTTTCTCGCACACCACTCGGAGAACTTCGTCAAATTTAATTACAATAAACAGTCATTTGCATGCCTTTTTCTTCGCGTTTTCAATGCCTAGCGTGAAATTTAACTTTCCGGCACCCGAAACTACTGTTTTGTAATGAACATCAAATGACTTACCTAGCGGCATATCGGTTAGAAGGCAAGTGGCTGCAAGTGCTCCGGCTGAAGCGCCCGAAATCTTCTGCAAAAGCAGTTGTGGCGCGTATTTCTTGAAGCAAACGGCAACACCGACTATGAATAGACGAAAAGAAGAACGGATTTGAAGACACAAGTTCGTTATCGCCAGGTTGCAAAGTCTCACCGTGATAAATTCCCAAAAATCCGCATCCAGCGAACGACAGATTGTACTTTAGAGCTTCGTTCAGCTCGTTATGGATTTTTTGCTTCATTCTATTTTATTTTATTTTTTTTGCTTGTCTTATTTTTATGATTGGCAAGAAATTATTTACAGGAACGACTCCGCTTTATGCTTTATTTGGTTACACAATGCGCGATTATGTTTACGAACAGCTGATTGTGAACGTGAAGAAGATTTTCGTGAATAGCAAAAACTTAGAAAACACAGAAAACAAATTTCAAATCACTAGAGGAACTAAAAAATATTTCAACCGATCTGTTCGAGTGACGAGAAATAACTGAACTGAGCGATAAGCAACAGAACGTTGAAAGTAATGAGTGGAAGAGAATTCCCTATCGGGGCGTGTATAACAGTGTCGTCCGGTGTGTTGGTGCACGCTTCGATGATTCTGATAAGAACTTCAAGTCAACGATCATTAAAATCTGCTCCTAAACTTTCGAGACAATGGAAAGACATTGTGTGACACTCCCGTAAAAATAAACCAATCGTTTCGCTTCCACTCGTTCCGATTTTCACTCAAGCTTTCGAGCTTTTTGTGAAGATGTCGTTGATTGTGCGCCGGATCTGCCAACGGCTGTTCGCTTATCTTTTATTGCATTGATTGACTGACTCATTAACATTTTATCTTCGAATCGCTGTGTTTATTTCAATCGTTGATCACTTAACCAAGTACACATTGGTATCGATTGTGATCAGCACTTCATTACATGCACAAGCTTAACTCGTTCACCGATTGAGATACCAGAGGCTGTAGTTCAAGGTAGCGGCAAATGTTACCCACGCGATGTAAGGCAGAAACAGAATTCCGGCCAGCCTATCGACTCGGTAGAACATGAAGGCCGTGATGATGATGAACACCCACATCACGCAGATCTCAATGAAAGCCCAGCCGAGCGCTTGTGCCCCGAAGAAAATGGGCGTCCAAATCCAATTGAGAACCAGTTGAATCGCGTAGAATGTCAGTGGAATCTTAGCTCCGGAAAATCCGCCGCCTTTGTACCAGACCCAGAACGAAGCGAATCCCATCGACAAGTAGAGAATCGTCCATGCTGGGAAGAAAAGCTTGAAACAATAGAACGATTAATGACGCCACTAGAATTTTTTAGTTTACGGAATTTTTACCCAGTTCGGCGGATTGAAGGCGGGTTTTTTCAACTCATCGAACCACGAACCCGAACCTGTGTCAGTCAGTAAGCTGCCCAAAAACCCTCCGATACTCGGGATGACCACGGCGACAATGCACACGAACACGGGATGCTTATACCAAACCATCGCTTACAATCAGAGAATTGTGACTGAACCGCTCAAAAAGTGTCAAAAATTATTTCACACATTTTAATTGACGGTGTACAAATATTGGCGTGGAATCGACAGATGAGATTGTGTTGAACGTCAAAGCAGGCAACAACACTTTATAGCTTGTTATCGTGTAGTTTCTTATCAAGAAGTTTGATAAGAAAAGTGAAAGCAGGAGCTTGTTGAGTTTCTAATGTTAGCAACAACAGTGGTGGCGATGAATTTATTCTGTGAATTTAAACTTAATCTAGTTAAACTCTTATTGGATAAGACAAAATTCACACAGCAGCGAACCTAAATTCATAAATAAAAATTCAAAGTTTATTGTCGTAGTAAATTTTTGGTATAATCTTTGTATCAATCTCTTTAATGACGTCCCCAGCGATCAGCTGTGTTTAGTCACTCAGCCGTTTTCCCTGACATAAACCGGTTATGCTGTAGTTTTGCAACGCCACGTGACTTTACATGCAGTGACGAAGCTTCGAGCTAATTTCAGCCGCTTTTCTCTGAACTCAAGCTGACGTTCAGCATCAACCGAAGATTCCTTGAGTTGCACCTTGATTGAAAGCATTTTTGACGCTGTCAACACTCATCGACGAAGAAAAAACGTTGAAAAATGATGCAATTGTGAACCAAACGAAGTGCGGCAGCATGAGTAACCCAGCGAAGCAGTCGATCAGTTCGAACAAGTACATCGTGATCAACACCAGCGTCCACATCATCACAACTGCGGGAAAAGTCTCGTCGATCAATTTCGCTTCGTAAAAAATCATCGACCAGCACCAATAGACAGCCAGTTGAAAAGCGTAGAAGGTGATCGTGAACCTAGCACCGGAAAATCCGCCGCTTTTGTACCAGACGATAAACGAACCAAAGCCCATCCACGAGTAAACAATCACCCAAGACGGCACCACAGACTGAAAATAAAAGTTTTTAAAATCCGTTCGGTGTTGAATTTTAAATTCCTCTTACAAAGTTCGGCGGGTTAATATACAGTTTGTCGTTCGAAACACCGTTCCATCCCGTGTTGTTATGTAAATTGCTGAGATAACCACCGATATTCGGTGCTGCGACGAGTAAAATAAACACTAGAGCTGGATGCGCGTACCAAACCATCGCGATTGACTACTGAATTGTGACTGAAGCTCAAGCGCAGCTCGATGAGTCTTTAATTTTTGCAAGCCGTTTAACTGGCGACTTCTATGATTCAAATCATCACAGAGTGAATCATCCACAGAAATTCATTGATGCGTCAGTAGTTATGTGCAGTAGCTTGTGGTCACAGTGTAGGACAATTAAAATGAAAGTTGTAAAACTGTAATCATTTGACACTCGAATTAAGCGGAAATGCAATCCATTCCAATCGAATGTCGTTGACCATCCCTCTTAATGATGATGGAATTAAGGCCAAGGTTGATTTCACTTTCGATTTATTGTTTTCAAAATATAGAGAACTGTCTTGCATAAAAAGTAAACATTCTTCCTTGTCTTTAAAATATCTTTCAACTTTCTTGTTCATTCTTAATTTTCTTCTTCAACTTCTCAACTAGCAATAAGCAAAAATCTTTTATCTCATTAATTATATTTTGAAGGGAACAGTAGAGAGAGGATCGTTTTCATGGATTTCGTGGGAGTAACTTGAGGTGAGAGTTAAGAACTGTTAATAAACTTCTATTTTCTTGTTTCTTTTAAGGCGAGAATTCACAAAATATCAAAGACTCGATTGACAAAAAATGGAACGAATTGAGCCAGACTCAAAAGTAAACGCAAAAATGGGAATAAAAATCTTGGGAAAATCATTTTCAGTCGATAATCTTGCATGCTTATCCAATCTAAACGCCAATTGCAACTCAAAGCTTCTCGATCTCGAGTTTTACAGCACACAACTGGCTGACAAAGGCTGACAAGCATCCAGTGCCACCTTAAAAGGAATCTAAGCTTCTTAACAACGCACACGACTTGGCATACATGGACTTTCCTTAACTTTAAAGCGATTGTGAAGTTGAATTTTACAAATTTTGTTGTTCCTTAGCTTTCCGTGAGCCTTAAAAGTAATTTCGCGATGTGACTAACAATAATGAAGGGATTGCAAAGGACATAAAATTATGCGATGAAAGTTGATTTAATGAATTTCGAGCTGCTGATGAGATTATGTGAGCAGAACGTAGGACTGGTTAGTACAAAAAGGAAAAATTGCAGCCGAAAATGGAAAATTTTGTGGAAATTTTGATTTCACGAGAAGTACGAGCAAGAATCTAACGCCAGGCGCTTTCTTAAAGGAACATCTCGATGGTGCCGTTCTGCTTATTGCCTTCGCCATTGACTGGCGCCTCGACAACAGCCTCTGAGTCACCGTTCATGGCTGTGTTCTCGTCAGATACGTTGAGAATGGCGGCCTTCTGCTTTCGCTTCATCTCGAGAAGCTTTTTGCGCTGTTCGTCGCGTCGCTGTGATGCATCAGAGTTGGCCGGTGCCGTCGACGGCTTCTTGACTGGAACGTTTGATTTTGCTTTGGCCGTCTGCGACTGAGTTAAAGGACGTTTTGTGATTCGACTGCCCTTTGGCGGCTGTGGTGTTGGTGCTTCTGGTTTCTAAATGAGAGAAAATTCGAGGGTGAGAAGGTTTGAAGGGCTGAGGGAGTTGAAAAACTCACCTTCCATCCGCTTTCACGGCATTTCTGAATTTCACTAAATGACTGGTCGATGTTGTCAACCTGGAGCAACATCATGTCCCAGAATCCTTGTAAATCGCCGGACAATGTCGCCGGTCCGTCGGTGCTTGGTTTGAGATTCTCTTCGCACAACCCTTTAAACAAAAGAACATTTAATGACACAGTTCACAATGGCAACTCGACGCTTACCTTCAAACTGCTTAAACTTCTTTGTTGCTAACAAGCGTGACTTGCCGATGGCAGCGAGCACAACGCCAACAATGTCTTCAGACAGGGCTGTCGACGGCTAAAATGCACAAACAAAGCCAGTTAACGTAAAGAAAACAATAAAAACTGTTTTCCAACTCACATTCGCCTGGAGCGCGTCAAACTCGATTTCGAGGTCCTCAGCGTTCTTGAGAATCCTCGACTTCTCCTCGTGCAACAGTCGCAGGAAGAAGTGACCGTCTTTTAATTCAGCTTTCAGCAATTTTGTTTCCATTTCCGCGGCTAAAATGTTTCCACCGTTTGTCTTCGTTTCGAAAGTGTTGTCGATGACTGTTTCCTGGCTCACGATGCTGGGCTCGGGACTACTTACAACTGTGTCGGTCGCTTTCGCGCTATCTTTCTTCACTAACTCGGAATTTATCGATTCTGTCAAAATTTCTTTTGTTTTTGTTGGAGGCGAAGAGTTTGAGGCTACAACAGCGCTGCTCCCCTCGACTTTGAAAATTTCCGTTGAAGCGGTGACCTTGTCGGCGATTTCTTGCGAGACCATGTCGGACTTCAGGACAGTGTTGCCAGTGCTGGTTCTTGTCATTGATTTCTTCGGCGAGCTCATGAACTGCAGTTGCTTGGCGAACTCCGGTCGTAAATGCTTCATTACCGGCAGCGAGTTCAGACACACCTCGTCGTTCTCCTTCTCGGCGGATCCATTTGACGTTCCGTTCGACGTGCCGTTGTGTGCGGATCCATTCAGGTGCTGAATTGTTCCGTTACTGTTGAGCTGGATGCTGTCCGAAGACTTCATAGTCGTGAGAATCTTGGTGGTTCCGTACAGCTTCTCGACGCGCTGCTGGATGAAGCTCTTGCGGTTCACGACACTGCCGTTGCCGTTGATCACGCCGGCATTGTCTGTCGTGTCTTTCTCGGTGATGTTCAGCGAGGCAAATCGCTTCGTGATGCTGATGAGCGGCGACTGCTTGACGAACGTCACCGGGGCTGGGACCGATAAAAGGTTGTCACTCGAGCGCTGCTGTCGTGCCATGCTGATGATGGGTCTAATCGGTGACACGTCTCGCGACTTGTTAATCTCTTTGCGTTCAATTGAGTCGTAGTTTGTGTAGTTGCTGTAACCGTTAACACAGCACGCTAGATTCAGGTAACTTGGCTTTTTGTTTGCATGAGCCACCACCGTAGGTGACTGAAGCTCGATAGTTTTTGTGCTTAAGAAACTTTCAGTCGCTATTCCATTAAAATATTGACCGCCGTTTGAATCACCGCGCGACACAATCGTGCTGAACTTGCCCGAATCGATGTCGAAGTAAGCCGTTGTCGTCGTTCGCTGGTTGATCGGCTGGTTGAATATTAGCTTCGGCGTGAGTGGGCCGGGCTGTTGGAGCTTGCGACACCGCTCAGTGATGCCGGCTGTGAAGTCTTCACGTGTCGATGATGGCGATATGAAATTGAGACTCTCGGAAGTGTCTGTGATGAGTGTCATGAAAGTAGAAAACGAGAATATTAAATGACATTGACATGCTTGGCGCTATCAGCCGCCACCAACCCCCGCAAATTCTATGCAAATGATAAACAGTAATGAAATTACAAATTGCGTGTTATTTACAGACTTCGTGTTTGTGTGAGTCACGTCAGGGTTGGATTCGCTTGGATTCAAATGACACAGCGCGCTGAAGGTCAGCGTTGCGAATTGAGTGCACAATAAATTAACACAAAGTTTGGGAAAAGAGTTGAGCCTTGACCTTGGCTAAGTTCTCTCGAAAAAGTGAATGAGTTCGGCAAAACAGGCCAGTTGTCGTAGGTGGAAGCGATTGAAGTGAGATTCCGCCCTTGCATCACACTTCTCCATGTTGGTCACAGCGTGTTTACTTTCCGTTTTGGAATTTCGGTGCAAGAAATTGTGAATCGATCGATAAACTCGGTGTCGACGGTTACGAAATCGCTTAATTACCATAATCGGCGGCCGATACTGGTGTTGAGAGACGTGATGTGTGAAAACCTAACGTTGCAACGCTCTCGAAGCTGGTTTAACGTGGGCATCGCTTGATTCTGTGATCTATTTCACTTCCCTCCGACTGCGCGAAAGAAATTAAAAAACTTCCGGCCTCAAATTAAGAACGAAACTCGTGCGAAATGCGAGAAAAGGCATAATCATCACCGAGAGAAGGCGAGTAGATTAGAAGATACACTCGGTGGAATTTGGTAATTGCTGGGAAATACCGCAGAGCTAACGAGCCGTTTGGAGTAAAGTGAACGGTTCTTGTGGCTTGACGTGATGTGGAGATGGAAATTGAAATGCTGGATGTCAGAGTGTTACTCGGTGGATTAGCAGAACCATCGAGATCAAGCCTGGATTTAGATTTTTGAAATAAATTTTGAAATTTTTAAGCTTAATTCAGCGAATTTTGATTCGAAATTGCTCAAATATTGTAGTTTTAACTTCTTGCCATTGAGTTAAGAAGCCTCGGCTTGTCTTAGAAGGTTTTCAAACACTAAATTTCCCTAATCCTATTTCCCACTGTCTTCATTTCAGACTTTTGATAGCATAAAAATGCAAGTCATTTTGATTGCTTCATAAGAGTAGCGGCGTGATGGCATCATCGAGATGACGAAACCGGCCCTGGTGATTGACTTGTGTGTGCTTGTGCAAGTGTGCATGATTTAATTAGCTGCACCAGACGATTCAACGTCTAATTGCATGCAATTGATGTGTTTCAGAAAAGAAAGAAAGAAAAATAATCCAATTCTGTGTTTTCCCATTTTCCCGTCAATCGTGCTTTCCCGTTGGCTGTAAAATTACCTGAAAAGTCTGTTGAGTCGGCATCTAATGAGCAACTTCCAATCGAGTCGATACTTCGATCCATGTTTCTATTATCTTTTGTCAGCGAAGCGTTTAATAATTTAATTCGATTTATTGTCGATGATCGCGCAATTCATTCATATGTGAAGGGAAATTCTGGTCGTTCTTCAATCGTCGAGATTGGATTCGAGATATTTTCGGTTGTTTCGAGCTTGCGTTTTAATGTGAAAAGTGTAAACGCTCAATCATTAATTGTCTGTTAACGCTTCGATGTTAATTTCTCTCGCGGGCTTCCAGAAAATGCGCGGTATCGCGTAAAAGTCGGTTCTGTTAATTTATTTAAATCGTTAAGTCTTCATTCGCGAGAATGTTGTGCGCAAAGATCTTTTTGCCAATTATTCGAGTTGGGAGCGAGACGAAACAAGTAGAAAACTCTTTACACGCGTTCTCACTGTGAATTTGTCTGTAAAGAGATAATGGAGATGCCAAAAAAGAAGAATTTTCAATTAGATTCAATGGGTTAAAGCGGTTTTTGTTATGAATCACGCGGATTTATGTGAAGCAACAAAATTCTATCCAATTATGGCGACTTTCGTGCACCAAATTAAAATGTCGTCAATCTATTAGTTGTGTTTTATCTTTTCTGGC
>JPYR01000145.1:92677-107710 GCA_000775305.1 Belgica antarctica
TTTTTTTTTTTTCAAAATCAACTTTTCTTCTGGGTTGATTGCTGCGTCGATGGTGAAGTTTTGAGATTTATTGTAAGTTTGATGGGCTTGTAGCTTTGATTTCGTCAGTAAATCGACTTGATTAAGGAGTAAAAAGAGGCAAGGACGTTAAAACAACGGGTTGGGATCACGGACAGCCAATCTGGGGGAGTTTATCAAGGACATCAAGGCTCGATCAAGGACGAAGTTCTTCAAGGATATGCTTCGATTCTAAGAGTGATTTGGTATCAATTCGAAAGGTTTCTTTGAATGTCAATGCCAACTAAAAGGTGAACTTCTTCTACCGTAAAAATATCAATGAAAATGTTTAATCTAAACCTTCATCAAGGTTTTGACTGCTAAATTTTGCGTATAATCTCCTGATTCGGCTTTGTTTCATCTCAAAAAACTCAAACAAAACTAATTTAAACTTCACCATCGCAGCAACGTCTCCCCAACTTCTCTAATAAAAACTCAAATCATCTTCTGACTGGGTCTGAATTACAATTTAAAATTGCTTTCAACACTTTCCGTTCAATCCTCTTCCGGACCGGCAAATATAATTTCACGTAATTTCTCGAGAAAACAAAAACTTTAAAGAAACTCTAAACTCAAAGACAATTTTATATCATTCCACGATCCTGTTTTCTTTCCGACAATTTTCATAAAATTGCTTAATTGCGTTTTCACTCGATTTCTATCTTTGCTTGCGACTGAGGTTTTTGATTCTCATTTCTAATCATGTCTAAGTTTCTACGAAAGAATTACGATTCTAGCATCAATCTTGGTTTCGGGTTCGATTTTGAACTGAATTTCGAAGGATTTTCAGTTGAATTTGTTCTAATAATCTGGGTTGGTTTGAATATTCAAGGTTGCAAGCGCAGACAATTTTTATCACGACGCTTGTTATTGATTTTTTAGTTCAAGGTTGTCAGTTCAATGACCTTCTATCAAGTGAAGGCTATGATAAGCAGCATTTTATCGTCAAGTTCGCTAGTATTCCAATACAAACACTTGAAAACCACTTTGCAAAGCAATTTCACATTACTTTCAACCTTTGACCTCTTTTCCGTCACCAAAAAACCTCCGAACTCCTTCGAAATCCAGTCACAATCGAGACAAACAGAACATTTTTTGGTGAGAATGAATTTTCAAACGTATAAAAATCTCTTACGTCGATAAAGTTCCGCCTTTCGCGCGCATTTCGTGCACAAAATTCAAGTCGAAAGTACAAAAGAAAAACGTAAAGAAAAAACATGACAGAAGAAAGAATTTTTTTAAAAAGACGTTTTCATTAGAGCTCAAATCTTAATTCACTTATAAAAGAAAGTCAAGCAATTAAAAAAGCGATGAAATAAACTTATTTTGTAGAATTAAAAAAGTTTTTCTTCGGCCCCTGACGTTGCAGCGCGCCGTGAGCGTCAATTAAAGTTTCTGTCTCTGTGTTTCTTCGTTTTAAAAACTTGCTGAGGGAGAAGCGAGGGGGAGGTTTGGTTGGTTGATTCATTGATTCGCTTGTTTCTGTTTCACTTCCGCACTTACAAAATGCTGCAGTGTCAAGTTTCGTCCACGAAGCCAGCTTATGACACTGAGCTGCACTGCAATGGCACTTGCATCTGAAGGAGAACTCGGTCCAGCCATTGAAGAGGTCCGTTTAAGTGCAGTTCAATCCAGCACGGCGTTGACGTCACCGTTTGTCGCCTGAAATCGACGGAATGCGTCAGTTCGAGTTGGTGAATCAACATTTCTCCACGTTTTCATACACAAACACCGGTCAACTCTCACCTGTACTCAGCGCCCCACCCTTTCACGAACGACATCCGGATCGTGCACATCCTGGTCAATTGATAAACAGCTTCAAAGCCCTGCGACACCGAGTGGGATAACAGCGCGGCGAACTCTTGATTGTTGAAAATCTTCAAGTTGCAGCCAGGTGGTATCTTGCAGACGGTGGCCGGGTGCCAGCCGTAGCGTGAATTACAGTTTGGGCTTTGAACGAAGATGCTTGAGTCGCTGAGACACTCGGCGAACACCTCGCCGCCGATGTAATACAGCCGCACACCTTTGCCGATGTGCCGTCTGGTCTGTTCTACGACCTCGTTGCGATTCACGTTCGACAGCAGCCCGAGGCAGAAGCGCTCGGAGTTTGAAGGGTCGGTGAAGCCGTCGACGGTGATTGACGGCTGAGAAGCGTGGAAAGTCTCGCCGACTCGTAAGTTTAGCTCGTAGTAGCTGATGGAGCACCAGAAAGTGGGGTCTTGGTACATAACTGGCGCCGCTTCCAGCGATTGTGAGGGCGACAAGTGTGAAAAACCTGAAAGAAGGCCTGCGTTTAGTTCTAACGATCAATATACACGAGATATGAGTTGCATTTGATCACCAACAATACACTCACTCAAGTTATCATTCTGATCCATGGGGTCGCCGTCTTCTGACATGTAGCCCGGCGGCGGGGTCTCCGTCGATGATATTCCAACACTGCTCATGCTGCCCGAATCCATGACGTTGACGCTCGTGTTATTTGGTATTTGTGTCATAGTTGTATCCATTGTTGCGTAGCTGGCTAGAGCTGAGTTTTGGGGGCTGTAGGGCGGCATAGAGAGTTAGTTTATAGTGTTTTAATGAACTTTCACTTGCTTTAAGCATTTTTCACATGAAAACACAGCTCAGAACATCAAATAGCATCCAGAAAGGTTGTCTCACTGCCAACTGCCTTGCCAAAGCCACTGCAATCTATCAGTACTCACTTCAATGCATTATATTGTATATTCAAAGGAACTGTATTGCTTAGATCGTCTAAGTATGATGAGACCGTGGATGATTCAGGCGACGACGTTGGAAATTTCGGAACGAGAATCGAAAGCTGCGTTTGTGGTGACTGTGGCTGTAAGAACTCAGGCTCAGCCTTTGTGTAGTGATAGGGGTTGATGCAAATCTCGTCTTTCTTCAGGTGATACGCAAATTCGCAGTGATTCAGGTAGTTTAGATCATTGTGGGACTGAAAATAGCTCGGAGTTAGTCGTTCGGTCGGTGGAAATTGCTCGGAAAACTCACCGATAAATCAGGCCAGCGCCATAAGCGACAATAAATAACGTGGGGCAAGCCTTGAGGATTTTTCTTTGCGTCGTTGGGACGTGCTCTGTTGAGTAAACGCAAGAAAAATGGTTAAAAATTGTTTTTTCTTCCGCAAAAGCCGGCTGAGAGAATAAGCGAAGGAAGGAAAAGTCTTTCCACCATCATGAAAATCACTCGACTCTCCTTCCTCTCCTCGTTTGCCGACCTCCCCACCCGCACACATCTTTTTCGCAATATGTCTCTCGCACACGCCAGTTGCTCGCTCATCCACAAGCTCGACGAGGAAAACCAAAATCGCTAAATCGAAGCAGTTGATGCTTCGTACGGAAATTGAATCAGGAAACTTGGCCTCATCGCCGACCAGGCTGGTTTTAGACTGAAGGTCACGTAGCTGAACTCTTTTTTTTTCTCGTTCACCCGTGGAGACTTTTTTTGTTTGAACTCGCACAAGAAAATTGCGACAGAACACCGAAAATTTTCTACCTGCTCGCGATCTTCTTGATCTGATGCTGAGCGAGAAGGGGAATCGAGTCGGCTGATGGCTTATGAGTGTAGCCGATGTTGTTAAACAAGTCTTCCGGATGTAAATTTATTATTAAACAAAACAAAAAAGTTCTTTAAAATTTTATTCGCGGATGGCCAAAAAAATCTTGCGCAACTTGACTCGCATGATGATCAGCTTGACTGTGTTCTGGGCTGTTCCGGCGGTACCGACGTGCTGCGTCACTACTAATCGCGACGTGAGCGACGAGTAAATTGTTTTGTTTACGTGAAAATCGAGTGTTTATGCGAGGCTCGAGTTGCAAGGCTTAAAATTCGCTCGTCAGCGACCTCAACTGATAAGAAAAGCGTCGCGCGAAAACCAAAAATCGATCGCAGACACTCTCCGTGTGCGCTCGACTCGCCGCTCGAAAACTTCATGGAAATCTTATGTTCAAAGCCCCCATAAATTTACAACACATTCAATCACTCCTTTCATATGAACAAAAATGCGAAAGAACGAAAAGCGAACTAGAACGGAGCGAGCGAGAGGGCAAGAGGGAAAAGACAGAGCCTGCACAACAACAACAACAGCAGCAAACAAAATTGTTGTAGGCACAGACGGAGAGCAAGAAAAGAAGAAAAGTTTGGGTTATGATTGCGCAAAGGTTCGCTCGTCTATCTATCGCCGACCTATTAATTGATTGCTTATCACTTTCTCCGGCTGGTTGCGCATGAGGCCGCGACCTGCGAGTATCCGGTGTGAACCGACAAGCTGCTGTCTCGCCTCTCGAGTTCATCTCTGTTTGAACGACAACCGAAATCTTATCAGCGAGCGATAGAGATTAACGACGAAAACGCCTCTAAGCATGCACTCGGTCCCAACAGAGAGAAAACTATTCGATTTATTTCCGTAAATCATTTTATATAAAGTAACCTTGGAACCGAGAACCGAAAACGACGAAGACAAAAGAGAAAATCTCTTGGGGGCGAAGAAGAAAGATGCAAATTTGATATGAAAATGGGAAGGGAGGCTTGGATAATCGGTGGGGCAATCACACAGCTCAAGGAAGGAATTTTCCTTCGCCCAAAGCCACAAGAAAAGTGATTCAATGGGTTAAAAATAAAATTTCTTTGTTTCCGGCTTTAAGATTCCATGAAATTGCGACACTGCGAAATTGGAGAATGACGTCTCGTGTTGTTTGTGGCGGTACACAAGCAGGCCTCCCCTGATTCCCCCTAGCGATAACACTCACCTAGGAACACACACGCATTTCGAGGTGTGTGGATTCTGCGTTGATAGAGCGATTTCTAGAGCGTTTAGTTGATTTGATTTCAGCTTCTTTACAAGACTCCGGACGGCCTTCTCGCTCCACGCCGCCTCCGCCAGCTCGATGGAGTTGCCATTTCCTTTGCGGTACTGCAGTAGTCGTTTGACACTCGCGTTTGAAAACATTAGTTTGTGATTAGATTTTTAAAATATTATTTCACAAGACTTCTTTCTCACTCGAGCGGACAGTCGGACTTGGAAGTCGCTCAGCCGCGGAGTTTCTAAAGAGCGCTGCACAGCCGCAGGGCGCTACACTACAACAGCTGGGTCTCAAAAAAGTGAGAAAATCAAAATTTAGTCGCAAACAAAAGACTTTTTAGCTGTTCCTAACACACTTGAGGTGAGTTTGAAGTGTGTTTTGACGATCACTGATAGTCCGGGATGCCGTTCGCGGTGAAGAATTTCATGAAATCGAGCTTCACAGCGACTTGTTAGGCAATGAAAATTCTCCATTTCCAAAACGAATAAAGAAATCGAAATGCAAATTTCGTAATTCTTCGTCATAATTTTCATATTTTCGCGCTCGCTAATTGCTCGCGAGTGGTCTACATACTCCAATTACGTCACATACGCCAGTGCAAAGAGATTTTCAAGTTTCATTTTCCTCTAGGCGGGCGAGACGAAAGGGTTGAATCATCGCGGACGGATTGATAGGAGAAACGAGCGAGAAGAAAAAAGTTTGTCACCTCATTTGCTTCACTGAAACGCAGAATATTGAAAAAAGAAATTCACGATTAATATTATCAGTTGTGCTAAAAAACGGTGAGGAAGCGGAATAAAAACAGTCGAAAAGATACGAAAATCCTCGTCGAACGCTAGAAAACGCAAGGTCATCGAAATGGCAGCGCGACCCCCGACGTTCAGTGGCAACTCGGGCCTCAAAAACATCAACCTAGAAGAGATATGGGCTGATCTCGAAGAGGGCATCAAACAGATTTACAAGCGCGAGCAGAAGATGGCTGTACCTCGCTATATGCAGCTGTACACGTAAGTCCAGCGCACTTGCTTGTGCTATTATCACCTTTGACCGTTTTGCTCTCCCAACAGACACGTTTATAACTACTGCACTAGTGTTCATCAGCAGCCAGCTCTCCGCAACGCTAACAACAGTAAAACCGTCCGTCGAGGAGGTGGTCAAGGCGTGCAACAACAAGCGGCTACAGGTGGCGCCCAGTTGGTCGGACTCGAGCTGTACAAGCGCTTGAAGGATTTCCTGCAAAACTATCTCGTCCAGTTGGAAGGCAAGGGGGTTGACTTGATGGGCGAAGACGTTCTCACGTTCTACACAAAGGAGTGGGAAGAGTATCAGTTCTCTAGTAAAGTCCTGAACGGCGTCTGTGCATATCTCAACCGCCACTGGGTGCGACGCGAGTGTGAAGAAGGCCGAAAGGACGTTTACGAGATCTATCAGTTGGCTCTCGTCACATGGCGAGACAACTTATTTAAGAAACTGAACAAACAAGTGAGTAATCAATGATGAGCCTTGCTAAGATAATTTCGACTGATTGCAAAACGCAAAGCGCATTGACATTGCATCACAATGACTGACAGTGAAATTTTTCTAATTCAAGGTGACCAATGCGGTGTTGAAGCTGATCGAGAGCGAGCGCAACGGTGACACGATCAACTCGAGCTTGGTGTCTGGTGTCATCAACTGCTACGTCGAACTCGGCCTGAACGAAGAAGACCCGCAGGCCAAGGGACAGAACTTGAAGGTCTACAAGGACAGCTTCGAGAACCAGTTCCTTCAGGACACCGAACAGTACTACACCCGCGAATCCGATGAGTTCCTGTCGATCAATCCCGTCACCGAGTACATGAAGCGCGTCGAGCAACGACTGAACGAAGAAAAGAAGCGCGTTCAAGTCTATTTGCACGAATCAACGCAATCACCGCTTGCCACAAAATGCGAAACCGTCCTTATTCACAAGCACTTGGATGCTTTCCGCGTCGAGTTCCAAAACCTCTTGAACTCCGACAAAGACGAAGACTTGGCTCGTATGTACATGCTGGTGTCGCGCACCACCGATGGACTCACAGATCTGAAACAAGCTTTGGAGCAACACATCAACTTGCAAGGCCAGCAGGCCATCGACAAGTGTGGTGAAGCCGCCGCTAACGAACCGAAGCTCTACGTGAAGACCATCCTCGAGGTGCACATGAAGTTCAACAAACTGGTGATGACAGCTTTCAGCAACGACAGCGGATTCGTTGCCGCATTGGACAAGGCCTGCAACAAGTTCATCAACTCGAACTGCGTTACTCAAGCCAGCAAGAACGAGAGCCGTTCGCCGGAACTGCTGGCCAAATATTGTGATATCTTGCTGAAGAAGAGCAGCAAGAACCCGGAAGAAGCCGAGCTCGAAGACACGCTCAACCACGTCATGATCGTTTTCAAGTACATTACGGACAAGGACGTGTTCCAGAAGTTCTACAGCAAAATGCTCGCAAAGCGTCTCGTCTTTCACATGTCCGCCAGTGACGACGCCGAGGCCAGTATGATCTCGAAATTGAAGCAAGCCTGCGGCTTCGAGTACACGAGCAAGCTGCAGCGCATGTTCCAGGACATCGGACTCAGCAAGGACTTGAACGAGAAGTACAAGCAGGTCATGACCGACAACCCCACGCTCCACAACAAAATCGACTTCAGCATCCAAGTGTTGTCGTCTGGATCGTGGCCGTTCGTTCAGAGCTCTGCTTTCCGCTTGCCCAGCGAGTTGGAGCAGTCGGTGCAGCGTTTCAACGCCTTTTACGCAAAGCTACATTCCGGACGCAAGCTGAACTGGCTTTACAATATGTGCAAGGGTGAGATGCATACGAATTGCTTCCGTCAACGGTACATTCTGCAGGTGAAATTTGTGACACAACAGCTAGGTTTGGAAGTTCATGAAATATTTTTAGACAAACACCTTCCAAATGGCAATCCTGCTTCAGTACAACGATCAAATGAAATGGACTTTCCAGCAGTTGATGGAGAACACAGGTTTGTGATTACTGGAACTTGCACTAGACGGTGTTATAATCAGTTTTCCACCCACAGAGATCAGCCAGGAGAACATGACACAAATCTTGGGCATTCTCTTCAAGGTCCACTTGCTGGAATGCGAAGTTGACGAGAACAGCTTGTTGCCAGACACTGACATCTCGTTGAACTCGTTGTTCAAGAGGTAAGTCGAGCCTTGTTGTTCGCTCAAAAAACTTTATCTAAAATATTCTTCAACTTGCAGCAAGAAACTTAAAATCAACATCAACTTCCCGTTGAAGTCCGAACAAAAGGCCGAACAGGAAGTCACTCACAAGCACATCGAAGAAGACCGCAAGATGCTGATCCAGGCCGCTATCGTCCGCATCATGAAGATGCGCAAGGCTCTCAACCACACACAGCTCGTGAATGAGGTTCTCAACCAGCTCTCGACGCGATTCAAGCCTAAAGTTCAAATCATCAAGAAGTGCATCGACATTCTCATTGAAAAGGAGTACTTGGAACGCATGGAGGGACAGAAGGATACTTACAGTTACGTCGCTTAAGGACCTGGCACTGCCATACACCGATTTCTTATCTTCATTATTTGTTTTCACTCTTCCATTTATACTTTCTCCTTCGTGAACTGCTAAATCTTTGTGACGGAAACGATTTTTCCCGCTTTTCTTTGACTCATACCAGTTACGAAGGATACTTTTACGTTTTTATTCACATCTGTTTTTTCCAATTTTCTCTATTAAAATCCTGGCAGGATAAGAAACAAAAGAAAAATAAATCTTTAATGGAAACCAAAATTTAACATGAAGAAAGCGTTTGTGGAATTGGTGAGGTTGGTTGGTGGCTTCCAGATAGAATGTCTATGACCTGAAGAGCCAGCTGCTAGGTGACCAAAGGCCAGAACAAGCAAGTCAATTGCTTGTTTGCCCTATAGACCTTAACATTTAGTCAGTACTGTACGCTCAGGCGCCAGTCAATGACTGTGTAATTGCAATATCTAAACACCTTGGACTCTGACCTTCAATTATCTCAGACTTCCTTGAACTTCATCACAGTAGATCAATTTGAATTAGTTCCTAGGAGATTCCTACTGAAAATCTAAGTGCAAACATCAGCTGCACTACAACCTGTTGCCATTTTTATCATCAGGTTCCTCCCAACTTCCTATCCCATCCCAGGAACCACTTCCAGCTTATCTTAAAACGTCAGTTTTATTCAGGAATAACCATTTAGATTATTACAAAAGAGCTTTGTGTGGAGAGTAGGAAACATAGATGAGGGTCGTTCGGGAGCTGGTGATCAAATGGAAGCACCCGAAGATGAAGCTTTTATTTCTTTCCGGACTTCTTGATGCCACCGCTGACTAATGGACCCTTTCCGCCGGCCTTTGCCTTCATCTCTTCCAGTTTCTTCTGTTCTTCCTTCTGTTTCTGCTTGAAAGCAAGGTCATTGTCATCGAGATCCTGAAAAAAAATTATTTTTTTCATGAATCACGAGAATTTTCAATAGAAAGGCAAATATTCACGAATTTCCTTACTTTTCCTTCCTTCTTGGGTGCCTTCATTGGCTTCTTCTTGCCGCCTTCTCGTCCTGACATGATGGTGCGGTTTTGGGAATTAATTAACGAGAGAAATCAAAGAACTTTGACGAAAACACTCGGAATTGTGATGTCGTGCGTTGGTTTCGAGCGATACTGCGCGTTTTGAGGTTAAAAAGGTGGATTTACTCGATTCTGTTGAGCAAAGTTCTGTCTCAGCCTTCACATGAATGAATTCCTGTTAGAAGTCTAGTCAAAAACACAAAGCACACACGAGAGATCCGTTCAGATTGGAAAATATTTTATTTCGTCTCATTTTGGATGTTAATGAAACTGAACAAAATTTGATGTTCGAAGGAGTTGCTGTTGATGGGATGTCGTGAGCTTATGCTATTGAGCCAGCATTCGAAGCGATACGTGGCCACAAATCGGCGCATTCCTTGGCAACGGGTCCGGTGATGGCCGATCCCTTCATTTCACCCTTGTTGTTCACGATAACTCCAGCATTGTCCTCGAAGTAGATGAAGATTCCATCACGTCTGCGGAAAGGTTTGCGCTGTCGGATGACAACGGCGGGCATAACCTGGGGAAGCACAGAGGCAACACATTAGCACTGGAGCATGTCGATAAGGGGCGATGAGGACTCACCTTCTTTCTCAACTCTGGTTTACCCTTCTTCACGGTGGCGACGAACATGTCACCAACGCCAGCAGCTGGCAGACGATTCAAACGACCGCGAATACCCATGACGGCAATAACGTACAAGTTCTTACCACCTAAAATGAGTCAAAAGCACAAAGTTATTCGAGAGATCAGTTTTGCACAATTTCCAGACGACTCACCTGTGTTGTCAGCGCAATTGATGACGGCGCCGACTGGGCAAGCAAGTGAAATGCGGAATTTACCTCCGGCGGATCCACCACGACCTAGCAGAACACGAAGAATTTCATTTAATTTTTGTTTCAAACAAAACTTTTGTTTTCTTCTTCATCCATTCGCCGTTTTCCAACCAAAATCTCAAAAATAACTATTTTCTGCAATTATTCCCGATATCTCTCGAAATTTCACTTCAACTCGATGGGCCATCGATAGGTCATCACCGATATTACATTTTGGCGAGAAATTAGTGGCGGATGGGCGAGATTTAACTAGATTTTATACCTCTTTTAGACATTGCGATGTGACTTCCTGGACTTAAGCGGAAAAAGAAAGAGCGATGTGCCCATCGGGGTACACCAGTGGCAAGAAGTGGACGCGAAGCTTTAAGCTTCCGGCTGCGATCGAGGGGCTTTGATGCGTTTTGTTTACAGCCGCTAGAATAACTCAATATTTAGACAAATAATTCCTACCGCGAAAATGAACAACGAAGCCATCGCAGAACCAGTCGATTTCGAAGCCAAATCGAAAACTCTCGAAGAGGAAAATGAAAAACTCAAGCAAAACTACATTGAAGTGAGAAAATTCTTCAAAAACTATGAATTCTTATTATAAACAAATTTTAATTTTAGTCTCAGAAACGAGAGAAGCTCTTGCTGAGAAGATTGCACATCAAGGAACAGCAGATTCAAGACTATGCAAACCAACTCACTGAACTCAAGGCATCGGTCCCGCCTCGCAACAATTTGGTCGACCCGGCGATCAACATAATCTTCCTGAAACTCAAGAACGAGTTGAAAGCGACGAAAGCAAAGCTTGAAGACACTCAGAACGAGCTGACAGCCTGGAAGTTCACACCCGACAGCAACACCGGCAAGCGGTTGATGGCGAAATGCCGTCTCCTGTACCAAGAAAACGAAGAACTCGGCAAAATCGTGTCGAACGGAAGACTCGCGAAGCTTGAAAGCGATTTGTCGTTACACAGAAACATGTGCGAAGAGCTCCGCAGATCACAGTCTGATGTGGAAAGCATTATCCAAGACTTGGACGTGGATGTTGAAGGTCTCACATCGACGATTATCCTTCTGCAACAGAAACTTAAGAACTCCGATGAGAAAATCTTGCAGCTCGATGCGGAAGTGAAGGAAAAAAAAGCTCCAAAGGTGGACGAAGAGAACAAACCTGAAGTCGAAAATGAACCTTTGGCGAAGAAACCTTGCCTGGAAGTCGCCGTTGAGAATTAAGCAACACTCGATTTGTCACACATCAAACAATTTATTTTAATTCAATCAACTTTACTTTCTCCTAAACTGCGAATTTTCTGTCTGAATCGCATTAATTTTAACTTAACAATTAAAATAAAGGGATCAAAAGTTGATAAAAAATGAAAACGACGTCTTTAGAGAAAGAAAGGCGGTGCCAATGAGAATCTTGGTTCACCAGAATGTAGAAAAGAAGAAAAAACTTAAGCAATTAAAAAAATCAGTAAACTAATCTCTTGAGGCTCTTGAAGCTCTGACTGGAACAGGCGACGGAGCTCTTGTTGATGTGACCGCGAGTCGGCGATGCTGGCGAGAAGTCTTTGCACAATTGACGCGGATGATACCTGCAATTGCACTTCACGCAGAACTTGAAGTTGCACGCCAGCCCACTGCACACTCCAAACTCGTAGGTCTCCGCGTCGTTCGCGCCTTCGTTGCCGCTTCCACATGAATCATCAGAGCTGAGAGAACTGGGCGAGGCACAGCTGCTCGATGTCGATGGACTGGCGCTGGGGTCGTCGAGGAGTGCCAAGAAAGAGTCGGCCGGGGAATGTGAATCAATACTAGTCTTCGAGAGGAATGTCTTTTGCCGCTTCTGAACGCGACCCGAGGAAATTGACAAGATCGAGCCCAACTTTTTCTTCTTTTTACGTGGCGAGCTGCGGATCTGCACTTTGTTGATGATCGCTGGCTTGCGGCATCGTGGACACTTCTTGATCAAGCCTTGATGAGACTGTGCGACCTGAAAAGAGTGGAAATAAGTTATTAATTGTCTTGTTTAATGCAATTAGAAGCTCTATTAAGAGTTTTTGAGTTAACTTAGAAGCTTGAGCAACCTAAAATCTACATTATTCACAGCTCTCACCTTCTGATTCTCATGGAATCGACGCCTTGATGGGCTTACTGGTGGCGATGGCGCCTTTGATCGCAACTGCATTGAGTGATTAATGTTGACATCTCCAAATGCCCGCTTGCGACTTGGAGTCAGTCTTAATTTAAGGGTTTCATCCAAGAGAGCGCCCGGCGCTTTGTTCTCGCGGGCTTCTTGAAACTTCTTGAGGTAGTTGAGTCGTTTAGCTTCGAAAGACTTGTAAGATTTGATGATGGAGCGGTAGTCTTTGGATACGTGAGAGAGATTGAGCAGGTCCTGGTCGCCCATGAAGCCGAGAATCTCCACGAGTACCAAGCTGTGGCCTCGGTGAAGTTTTCCCATGATGTCGAGCCTCAAGCGCCCGCATTTGGACGGATGAGATTCCTGAGATTTCGTGATTGTTTCGGTTGGCTGAGGTTTCGCAATTACCTGCGATTCAATGTGTCCAGTGTTGATGGATCCGGTGCACAAATGTTGAATATTGAACGGAATGTGGGATTCTTGATTTGTTGCATTGTTTGTGAGGTCAAAACTGGCTGTGAGGTCAAAGCTGCTGCCGATGTCGAATGAGGCCGCCTCTTCGGTGGTTCTGGGCAAGACGTGCGAGCACTTCTCGACGGGTTCGCCGCTCGACTCGAACTTTTCGGAGTGCAGACTCCGGAACCGGCCCCACAATTTGCTTTTCTTGTCATTGCTGCGGATCGGCGTCGAGCAAAGAATTACGTTTTCACTGGAGCTCTTTTCCTTAAGAACGAGTTTGGGTTCCCGCTCAGTCTTCGGTTTCTTCAACGGCGACACAAAATTGTGCGAGTTGTAAAACGCGTTCTCATCGCTCTCGTCGAATTTGCGCTTCTTTGGTGTCCGAGATTTTGGAGCAATGGACGACGAAGAAGAAACGAGCGAAGAATAGCCAAGCGACGATTGTAGTTCTGTGCTCTCACCCAGCAGCGACTGGCGCTTGAGTTGATCGGAGCTGTGACGAGGTCCCAAGACCCTGCGTTTGACTGGCGGTAACGAGAAGTCCGCGCCGCTGTTTGTAAAATCGACTTGCGAATTATAGTCGCTTTCTATTCCTTGGTCGATCGAGTGAGCAGCTGAAGAGAGATTTTTATTTGTCTTGTTGTTGATGCTGCCTTGATTGGACAGCTTGACCCGCTTCTCGAACGAAAACATGTCTGATCAGCGCGAACTCCGCATCCAACCACGCACGGGTACAAAAAATACAAGTTACACTGAACTAAATAAGCAAAATAAGATCAAAACTAAATTAAATTCACGAATTATGTTAAGACATTTTTTTTGTGCTTCGTTTTTTTTCACTTTTTGTTGTCTCCGGCTGGCGTTTGCGGCTAAAACGAAGCGCGAAATTTGAATTTTCCGTTAAAAAACATTGAAGAGAAATTGAATTACGCAGCATTTGGACCGAATGAGATAACAAAGAAATTCTTTTCTTAGAAATCAAGGGTCAAACACTGATGATAATTGTTTCAAAAATCAGTAAATTCTAAAAACTGCAAATGAAATTTATGTTTATTAAAAACAACCGAAAATCACCGAGACCCACTTCAACTCCAATCAATTATTTCTTCAGTTTTCTTTCTGCTTTCGTTCATTCAGCACGTACCAACGAATATTTTGGCATTTTTGACATTGACAAATGGCAGGCACCCGAGATAAGAAAGATATCAGGCGGCAAAACATTCCGATTATCTATGTGAAGGGAACACATTACGAAGTCGGGCATGATGTGGTATGACAGCTTGTGTAATTTAAAGCAATCTCAGCACTTAATCGAGCACTTTCAGGGTCGAACTTTCGCTTCTTTGATCAACGAAGTCGTGTCCACCTCGAACTTTCTTCACAAATCTTGCCTTCCGATCTACAATACACCCGAGGGACGAAAAGTCTACAACGAGACGTTGGAAGTCGTGCAAAAATCGTTCCCGCAGTATCTGAGAGAACTTCAGGGTGTCGCTGATGGGGCTCAAGTCGACTTTCACAAGGTCAGTAGCTAAAGAAGAAAGAAAAAGTTAAAATGTACATTCGGGTCAACTTTCTTTTAGTTGTTTCTCTTCCATCTAGACAATATTTTAATGAATGTAGTGACGCAGAAAAACTCTGATGTAGAACCGACGGGCTGCACTGATATTTACGTCAGCAGCGACAATGAGGTTTGAAGATTCATATCAATTAATCAAAAAAGATGTTTAACTTCGACTTTTGTAGGAAATTCTTGGTCACACCGAAGACGCCGCTCGAGACTCTTTAAACACGTTCTACATCGTCTCGGCGCACATCATCTCTGATGAACCGGAAGGCAGGTATGGCGTCAAAGAAGAGAAGTTCACGTCGCTTTGCTATGCTGGCCAACTGCCAGGCTATTGCATGAGTTACAATCACCACGGGCTTGTGTAAGGAACATGAAACATAATTTTTTTCGTTAATCATAAAATTTAAATCTTAGCTCCACGATAAACACGTTGGTAGCGCGAAAGTTAAACGCTAAGAAGACACGTGAGTTGAACTCTGAAATTGTGAGTCGGAACTCAATGAAAGTAAAGTTAATTTCCCTTCCTCAGCCCGTCACTTCCTAACCCGCGCGCT
>JPYR01000146.1:5471-61643 GCA_000775305.1 Belgica antarctica
GGAGACGAAACGTGCTTCATTAAATTTCGTTGGTGGAAATATTTTAAAGAGATGAATGTCAGGTTGAACATTTTTCAAGGGAAATGTTGCGTGTGAAACGAAAAAGATTCATGGTTGGATTTCATAAATTATTTATGCAACTGAAAAGCTTAGCAGACACTTTCTAGGTTAGAATTCCGTTCGTTCCTTCAACACTCATCTTGCCAGCAGCTTAAGCACGATCTAAGGAGGTTTCAACAAGCTTTGAACTAGGTCAACAAGATAAACCTTAATTTATAAAGGAAAACGAAGTTTAAAAGTCACTGCCAGTGAAAAGCACAGTGAACATTCAGGCTCTCTGAATCCCAGCAAAATTACACGAAGCCCTAACTGAAGACAGGCTTTGTGATGATTATTGCTTCATTCTGTTCGTGATTCTCTCTTTTTTATGTACGAAGCCCTTATCCAAAAATAATTACGATAATCCCCCCATGAGCCGGAGATAAGAACCTTTTTGGTCTTGGAACGCATGTGTCCATTAATATCGAACGACCGGCGGACTATCAAACGTTAACAACAGAAAATGTGATTGTAAATTCTGCCTCGTTCATTTGTGTCAACTTTCACTCGATCCGAGGTAGTCTTCTGGGCCACAATAAAGTTTTTTATGGACTCAGGCCGAGATTAAAGGGAAGTTTCGATTTTATTGATGAACCAGCAGATGAGTGAAACGTATTATAGCTGGAAAATTACAATCATCATCGCCAATGAACTTGAGTCCATCGGGACGGAAAAAAGAAAGTCGAAGCGATAAGAAATCAATAAAACGCCGGTGATGTTAAAGTGAAATCGGGACTGATTAAATTATCGGCGCTTGCCTTCCGCCATCCCCAAATTTACTTTGTTTCTTCTGGCTTGATTTTATTGACTGCCTGCTCACTTTGAAATTCATCTCGTCCCGAGAGAAATTGGCAGAACATGTGTTTGGATTACGACCTAAAGCACCCGTGCCGAGATAATTCTCGATGAACTGGTGTTTGTTGGAACGATTGGCCCCATCGGTGAAGTTTAAACGTGTTTGAAATGTTTTTATCAGTTATATAATTCGTTCGCGTGTTGTCGGTTTTGATTATTTTGGGAGTTTGCGTGAATTTTTTGCGCTTCAAATCACAATCACGACTTTTTCTCTCTATTTTTACATTTTTACAATCAAAATCGCTGACGCGCAGTGATCTTTACAAATGGCGAAATAAATCTTCAAAATACTCGGAACTTGACCTTGTGAATGATTTCAGCAGTTGAGCGTAGTTCTCTCGTTAGGGAAAAATCCCGGTCGTATTGATTTCTAATTTAAATTGCATAAAATCTGATGACGGTGCAGGACAGCCAGTCAATTACGCAAATAAAAGTATTGTCAGTAGCACCTGAAGTTTTTAAACTTCAATTATCAATGTAAACATAGCACAATAACGAACGAGAGATGGCGTGAAACTTCTAACTTTAAACGACTTCTGTTAATGTTATCAAAGTTCAGCGTTAGGTGGAATTATAGTTCAGCACATGTTATAACTTTTTAAATACTGTTTGGCTACTGATTGCTGCAAAAATTGAAGGTTCTAAGTGCAACCGATAGGTTTTCACAATTAATTAGATTTGACTATACAAGCTTGCCTGGGACAACTTGTTGTTTCTCAGAAGTTTCGTGAACCTTGTGAAGCCTTGATTGTGCACTTCGTTCTTGTATGCCATTAAATTGGAGTGACATCGATGAGTGTTGCTTTGTTTAGATTTAAAACTTAATTAAATTTATCGTCTTAGTTTAAAGGGATTTCAAAGGTCCACCAGTTAGACAAACTCTTAGCCAAAAGAACTTTGCTAGTTTAAAATTGAAAGTTTAAAATTGCATAATATTCAAATTTACTTCAATTTTCGTCAAACTTCTTCAATCGAAGTAACCTTCGAATCAGCAATCAAGAAAAATAAATTTTGTTAACACCCAAGTTCTAAAAGGTCACAATTATTCGACGTAATTAAAAATTGCCAATAATTGTCAAGCGTCTACATACATAATTTCAGAACTTTTCTCTCTGCAGCTTAATTTATAACAAGGCATGGCAACGGTGCGAGAAAAAAGCTTTTCGTAAAGCGAAAGAAGCTTTTGAGGCCAGCAATTACACTTGAAAGAAGGTTACGAGGTTTCATTGAGCATAAATTTTCTTTTAATATGGAAATGAAGCTTGTAGCCTGGAGTGGGACCAAAGTAGGTAAAGCCAAAGATGCTGATTATGAAAGCAACACATCTAGGGACACATTTCCTTCCAAAAAAATGAATTAAGGAAAATACTTTCTGCAAACAATTCGTTTGACGTTCGCGAAAGCCGAAGTACCAGAAGCGTCGCCCGAGATGATATAAAAAATTATCTTTGCATAATGGAGACAAACGAACACACCCATGCTTTGGCTTCTCTTTTCAAAGGCAAGAGAAAAACGAGAATTGAAACGTTCAACGGCGTTCAACCGCTTTGTCGTAATTGATTCTGCACACCTGTTTAGCTACAAAGGCAGACAAATTATTTGTTCAAACGCTTCAAGTGTCTTGGATTGTTGACACATGATTATGAATGAAATAACGTAATGATACTTTAAAATAAACTGAAAACCACGAACTTACAACAGTGTTGTATCCAGGCAATCGATTTCGACAAAAAATTTAGTAAACGAAACAGACAATCCGACAATGTCTAATATTTTGCCGAATTGTCGTTTTGTCGAACTGTCATTTCCACGTGTTTTTGGGCGTAACGGTCCAAGTTTTGCACCACGTGGACGTAAAAAGTCGCTATTTTGAATAAACGACGAAAAACAACAATTCGACAAACGTCTATTAGACAAATATTCGACACGTCCCCGTACCCTGGTCGTATCAATCCAATTCTAGTGGCGCTTTGGCGAGTTTTTTCTTTCTTTTTTTTATCTCCCTTGTCGTTAGAGTCGTTCCGATAAAGTAACAAGATTTTTTCTTTTGGTTCTTGAGTGTTGAACAAGTTTTTATTTTGAGACGAAATAAAAATATTCAAGTTGGTGCTTTCAAAGGGCCTGGGAAAGGCAAAGCTTTTGAAGTAAAATTTTGGTTTTTCTTTTAGAATTAAATAGGTTTTAGTCAAAATTAAAACTGGAGAATGTTGGTTTTAAAACTGTGAATTGCGTTGCAAATAAGCACTGAGAAAATAAGTAGAGCATGACGTGTTATTTACTTTGGCTAACCCGACGTCAAACTTGGAAACATTTCATTTTTGAGAAATTTACGACCATTGCCCAACCTGAACAACTTCTAAGCGCCAATCTCACACACAACAAGCTCCCACACCACACCCTCCAAAGGCACTGACCCATAGCATGTAATGTATGAAGCCATTTACATTTTGAGTTCTCTCATGCTATTTAATGATGTTTGTTTAGACGAGAGAGCGAGAAGAATTTCTTCATGAAAATAGATCTAACGATATTGCACCCCGAAGCAGATACACACGATGGCTACAGTTGCATGCTCGTATGTCGACGGCAAGTGCGAGATTGATATCACATTTACTTGTAGCAGACGCCAGGGAATTGCGCTGCTAAGCATTTCTTACATGATTTTCTCTCGCATTTTCTCACACTAGTGCTGCTCGTTGACCCCCCAAATAGGTTAAAGTCATAGACGGAGAAAAGAAGCGATAACAAAAATTTGCCCAATTAAAGTCCGCTTATCAGCGACAGTTGATCAGTTTATTAGAAAAACGTCGCAAAATGTGGCAGCATCATTGTATTTTGTTTCGTTATCAAGTTCAAGGAAAAATGGGCGCCAAACAGATGTCTGTAAAAGTCATGGCCGAGCGCATTACGCAAACGTAATTTTCTTTATAAACGGAAAATTCTTCACGAAAATGAAAAAGGAAATTTGCTGTCACTTAATTGAAATAAATTTTCTTATTGAATATCTTGCTGGACTTCGAAACTGAAAATTTTTCCTGCAGCGTCGTCACGCCGCGATAAAATTTAAGTAAATTTTCAATGATTTACTGGTTAAACGTTGGGAAGGAAAAAGTTTTGTTCAAGACACAACACGAATAAGTAATGGAGAGCGAAAAGCCAATTCATTCAATTTATTTAACTGTGAGTGTGTGAGTGACTGGATGATTTCGGGGATTTTGCTACTGATTTATGTCTTGAAGTCGCAATTGTGTCATTTTGCGACTGGACTTTGTGTGGAAACACAATTGGGAAGGTTAATGTTGTTTGGAAGTTTGATCTGTGTCAATGCTAAGTCACAAGTTTAAAATGTATTTTAAACTGTTAATTTTTGAATACTTAAGTCTTTTGAAAAAACCGTTAAGTTTTGCAAGTTTTTGAAAAATTGAAAATTGTTTTAAGCTTTTTAAGAGTAAGCTATTGACTTGTAAACAAAATAAATAAATGTTGAGATTATAAAATCTAAAACGACCTAAGGAATATGAATGCTTAATTTTTTGTTTCAAAGCTCAGTTAAAATGCCCAATCAACTTCTACAGTCACATTTCCTGCCCCTTTTCAGTTACATAACCTGCAAACACAACCCTGCAGCATACACAACACAAGTGGCTTTCATTAAATTCATATTCAGCTCACGTGTCACTCACAAGTTGAGCGCTTTGAACGATTTATTTCTTCTTCTTTTCAGTTCTGTTCTTTTACCCCAGCGCGGGTGTGCCAGGGGCTGCCAAATGCATTTTCAAATGTAAAGCGAAGCAGAATAAAGATTTCTTCATGGTTATTGCTTCATACGCCGCACGTTTAGTTTAATCTTATTTGTGATAAGCTCGTCTTGGAGAGCGCATTTCGGCAGAATTCCAATCGATTCGCAGTCTTCGCTTCGCAATCTCTAAGAATCACAATGTCGACGATGGAATTTGATAACGATTGTGAATTGATTGAGTTCCCTTCTTTCATAATAGAAGCGTTATCGCTACACATTAAATTTCATTGCCAAAAAATTGTGCGAAACGAGAGAGAAAATCACTCGAAATGAACATGTTTTGTGTCACAAAGCGAGCATTTCCATTAAATAACTCAATTTTTGGTTCGACTTAATGGAATTTTTCTTCATTGCTTCTTCACCCACTCGCTTGATCCGAGACGGAAACAATGAAAGGAAGGAAGTGTTAGGAACAGGAACAAACGTCCTTTCAGGCCTCCGGCAATGGCCTAAAGTGGAATATTTAGACTACACCATCCACTTCACCTTAAAAATCGCGCAGTGCTTGTAAATCTTCTTCTGTACGGGAAAACAAGAAACTTGTGACGCTAAGTGAAGCTGAAAAGCCCTTAAACAGAAGCAGCAATTAACTTCACATTTCTGAATTTCTTTCCATGATCCGCACGAAATCTTGGCATTTCTTACACAACTTCCATTGAATCTTCTCTTCTCCGCATAATTCCCTTTCTCTTCTCGAAAAATGTTCATCCCTTGTCAAGCTATACAATGAGCGACTTTGTTCTTCCGTTCTTACACGGATTTTACGGTATTCAAGCCTGTTGCTCTATTTAAACCGAAATTTCTGCGTTCTTTGAAGGCGCTCATGTTTGAACATTGAATTTGGGACGGTTACTTGCTAAATTACCCGTTGGAGATGGTGGAAAGCTTAAGATCTTAGGTTATGTTCATCATCGGCAATGGAAAACGTAGAGTTGTGGGGTTTTAAATTAAAATTAGGTGTTTGAAACAATATAACTGAAAATTTATAAGAATTTTACTAGTTAAGTGCCCGTTATAACTAACATACTTAAGTTTAGTAACTTTAATCTAAGTTTTTGATACATTTTGGTTCTTTTTCTTGTGAATAATGAAAACTATGAAAACTAGCTTTAAGATTATAAGCTTCAAAAATTCTTCACCTTAAAACTGTGCTTATCATTTGTTAATAAATTCAAAACCAATGTTTATAAATTTCAACTTTCTGGCTTTAATGCTTAAGTTCACTGTTTAACAGACAAACAAAAATATGATGATTACATTTAACTTCATCTTACTTCAACAGTCAGAAAAAAATTTTCCTTCAATTTATGACCTTTTAAATTAGCTAAAAATTATGTATGAATAGGATCACAATTTTTTTATCACAGCAAGATGTTTTTCCATACCAATAAAATTATAATTTACATCGAATCAAAAGGTATCCACTAATAACAGCCTGAGTTCGTGTAGCAATTTCGGTACACTGCGTCTTTAATCTCAAGTCAATAGAATGCCAACCACGACAAGTACTTACAATTGCTGTTCTTTTGTTGTCTTTTAACTGTAGATCATTAACTTGGTGATTACCCTCCTGATTGTTTGCTGTTACCCCACACATTTCACGCCTTTGTTATGCTTTTCGGGTTTCGGTTTTATGATTTTGCTGCTTAATTAAGTCACAATGGATATTCCACAAAGTTTTTGTCCAAAGATGAAAATCTTGCACCTAATTAGTGCTTTATAAAAACACCTTCAGCCCCTTAGCAGATCTTTTTTTGCTTCTATATTTTCAGCAGTCAACTTTTTAAAACTCTTCACGCCCACGATATTCTAATCAGCATATAATTTATTCAAAAATTCTTCGTGAGAGAATTTCGACAAGTTTTTATTCTTTCAAATTAAATGCACTTTCAGCTTCGGCTGTGTTGTTTCTTCTTCTATTTGCACTCAGTAAGGACTAAATAGAGAACTTGTCACAACTGCGGCGTGAAAGACACTGAATTGATATTTCCTTTTTTATGTTGTCTTATTAAATGAAAATATACACTATCGCATGTTCATTTTCTTCTCTCAAACGGTTAATCTAAGTAACGTTTGTATTGATCGTCTTCTGAATGATTTTTTTCTTTTCTCGCTATTCTCGTCTAAAATGTATGAGAGAAATCTGTACATTCATGTGGTGATGTTTACAAACACGCGTTTGATTTAGCCGAAAAAAGCTACCACTGGCTGATAGCAACACTGATAATTCACGTCGTGCGATATTTTTAGAAGCTCGTGGCGGGCGTGGGAGTGTGATAATTTTTTCGCGAGTGTCACTGTATGCGATCCGGTGAAAACCTGAAAATTGCAAATCTACACACGCGAGTTGATCGTTGATCTGGACTTGATTGCTTCACTCGCTACATTCTCTCTCGCGTAAGTTCAGCGTCGCGTACATGCTGCAGCCTGACAGCCCAGTCAAATTGCATGTATATTTATGCAAAGCGCAGGCTGTTCACGATAAAATATATCTCACGGCGTCGTAAATTATCAAAAAGCGCCAAAACATCACCATCTTTTAACGGATTGGAACACGTGACGATTGATAACCGAGATTGTCTGGTTTAATCTTGTTTTCATTGCTTTCTTTTGATGACCTGTGCACTTGCTACAGATTTGTTTTTTGTTATTTTGTTTCATTTGTTAATACATACAAGCAGTGTCAGGGCTTGGCTGATGAATTTATTTGCTTAGATTTTGTTTCATTTTTCAAGCGTTTCATTCGTATGGCGTTGATTAACTGTCCAGCAGTGTCGTGGCTGTACAAACATGTCGCTGTAGCTTATCTCGCAAGGAAAGCTTCTAATTTAAAGCACAGATAGCGACAATAATGATTGAGTTATACTTTCAATATTCAACGATTGTACCCCACTACTCGCTGATGGAAAATGATAATTTACGGCGTTATCAGCTTGTGTTCGTCATAGCAAAAGTTTTTCATTTCCCTTTGGAAATGAGAATTCGTTTCCATAAGGAGAAAGTTGATTTAGATTTACACTCGAAATGTTCCAGACGACTTTTCTCTCATTCAATTGCCATTCAATGGCTCGTTTAAATTTTTCGTTTCTGTTGACCTATTAAATTGTATTGAGAACGATTAATTTATTATGTTCGCTTTAAAAGTTTGTTTACAATCTGGAAGCAAATAAATTGGATCACAAAATTATCAACGGCGAAAATATTGTTGAGATTTCTTTTAAGTGCGAATACTTTTGAACTTTTTCAACTGTGAAGCCGCTTTTGGTTGCAGCCTCCATTATTATGCATCGAACTGATCAAGATTTCAAGCACTTTTTTTTGCAGCTCCGTGAAAAACCAGAGCCATTAAAAATTTATTGCATAGTGATGTTTCTGCCTGTGCTACCAAGAGAGCGGTTCGTGCGCGAGACGAGGGCGGGAAAAGTTTTAAATTGAAAATTTGCAACATTTAGGCAAACTTGAGGATTAAAAAAAGTGTTTTCGTGGAGATTCAGCTACTAAATCCATCGTAATAATTCCGGTTTTGCATACTCGTGTTCAAGGTGGGTGAGATGGGGGTGTGGTAGACCCTAAACTGTAAACTCTTAGTTGCTTGCATGCACCGCAAAAATTGCGAGAAAATGAAACTCAGACATTTAGGTTACTTTCATGAATTGGGTCACAAGACACCCGGAACTTAAATTTCCTAAAGTTCTCTCAGTTTTATGACTTTTTTATGACTAACAAGCCAGAAACACCTTCAAAAAACATCAAATTACAAAGTCATAACTTACGCTGCCACCCTAAAGCGACGCTTATTTATCCCCTACACGAAATAATCGTCGCCGCTCATGTTAAGCGCACGTAACGAGCTCGTAAGCTTAAAGAATCATTAAAATTGCTTTTCTCTCACCAGAAGTTTGCGTTTATTCCGACGTTGTAATTTATTAATCATTTATCATGTTCACTTTACATTTATGACTATCAAGCACTGCGCGTCTTTTTAATTTCTCTCCAACAAATTGCCGTAAACTTTTCGACGTTCATGACATGAACAGCAGCCGCTTCTTATCTCAAACTTCTTCTTATCAAAGAAAGTTGCACTTAAATTTCACCGACAAAGTTCAGAATTCTTGAGAAACAAAAACAGACATTTTTTCGAAGGAAAAAAGTCAAATCGAAGTCATTTAGATGGAATCATGTGCTGGGGATGATTTTGAGGTTAGGTTGCAGTGTTTTCTTATGAACTTATGAATCTATGAATGTTAGTTTAAAAACAACTAAAAGTTTTACTTTTTTCACCCGTGCACCCGTTCTAACATCACATACCTTTATAAGAGTCCCAAAAAAATTTCAAAGCCTTATCTACTTCAAGTCATTTTTCGCTTTTCGAACGACTTAAACGGTTGTTCAGATTGGTTGTTCTATTGTCTGTACAATGACGAGCCCTCGACGAAATATCAATTCGACTTTCTGGTGTGCACTTTTGCTGTAGTCATACATTTTACGAGGCTTTAATATGCGATGACGTGAAGGCCTGTTTTATTTTCTTCTCAACTCCGGAGAGATTACGGAAAAAGCTATATTGAACCTAATGGAACAAAATGAAAGCCCATTGTGTGGCTCGAAAGGTCGTAAAACACTGATCCGTCGCATGTGAAGAAGATTTCTTTTTAATTTCACTTTTATTCGATTTCGTTCGAAGTCGTTACAGCTGATGAATTTGAAAAAGAAAATTAAAAATAAACTCGGGCTTATCAAAATAGAAGCCAAGTCGTGCGTTGCTTTTCGTGTACATATTTTGCGATGGTTCTTTATTGGTAAATATATTGTTTACTTGAAGATTGTTTGAAGCTTGCTTGTTGACAACTTTGAATAGCGCATGAAAACATCATAAACTGTACCGTCCTTGCATTGTCTTCTTGTGATGAAGAAAAATTCATTTGAAGGAACTATATAATAAAATTTCCACTTGCTGATCGATGTTCTTCTGTCAACTGAACAGGCTTAAGTGGCCGAGTCATAAAATAAGTTTTGACAAAAATTCAAATTTCGCCATCACACGACTTTAAATTTAAGTTCTTTTTCCTTGAACCGACAAGATTAATTCTCAATTGAAAGAAAAGTTTGCACGAATGAAATTCATTTATAAAATCGCATTAGAATCTGAAAATTCAAAAGACCTCTTATTAAATATTTCCATCGCAACGCTTGGCAACAGCAAACCTGATGCCAAGATTCTCAAGTCAAACCCCAAGTGACGGCAGGTTACCGTTGCGTGCCTTATTCACTTGCTGAAATAAAGCCCGAAAGCTGCTTAAAATTCATGAAAAAAGCTCGGTGAACGCTACGAAGAAGCCAGAATGGCAAACGAAATGGAAAGTAAATAATTGCAAAAGATGAGAAATTGTCATGGGAAGGTTGCAGGCTCGACCTTATCTGAAAATTGTGTGCAAAGATCGACTTCTGAAGGCCTCAGTTGGGTGGAGAGATATAATAAAAAGGAGAATGACTTGTTTTGGAATTGATAAGCTCGGAATTGATAAGGCCTTTAAAAAATCGACTCGAGACCTGTTCGAGCTGACGCGACTTGATGTTGACAAACAGAAAAATTTCCAAGAATCAGTAAAGGCGATGACGAGGGTGGGACACCAGAAAGTCAACAACTTCCTTTCGCTAATCGGCTGACCTCGTCATCGGGAACTGAAAAACCGAATGGAAGCAATCAGCGTCGCGTGACTTTGCCTTTTGACCCACTTTAGGGCAACGACTTTGTGCTTTTGACATGTGTGCCAACGATGCTGTGTCATCACAAGGAGATCTCGTGAAATCGACAAAAATTCAAGCTCGAAAGGAAATAAAATTTCGTAGGTCAAGATTTTCTCGCGCGAACACATAAAAATGAAAATTTCATCAGCGATGCGGGCTAGCGCGACGTTGTCGACCCGAAATTCCTGCGAAAGTAATTTATTAATTGATTTAAATGTTCACAACGTGCCACGGTCGCTCGGTGTCAAGGCTGAACAGATGTTTTATGGTAAAATCTTATTAAGAAAGGTCGCCGCGCACTGGGAAACACCGGGAATGACCCTCGTTGCGCCTCTTAGATGCCTTCCCGACTTCAGAGGCCCTGCTCAAACGCCCGAGACAATTAATGGGCCGGCGAAAGACGAAAATAATTAATTATTTTGGCACAAACGTCGACTTTCTCGCTCCGAGACCGTTTCTTATCAAAACAACTTGTTTTCTTTCGCAATCAACTGCGTCTCGAGTGGATTCACTTGCAGCATCCAGTCGAAGGCGATGTGATTCCGACGGGTGAATGAAAAGATCATCAAAGCAGTCGCCAATCGTGACTAAGTAGACAGTAAATCTTGTCAATTTCAAGTTCAAACCTGACACAAGCTCGATAAGCGAGCGAAGACACCAGATTAGAGCGTCTGGAAAGAAGAAGAGTCGAGACGTGGCGCGTTTTGAGATCAAATAAGTTTATTTGCATGATAATGACAGTGATTTAGCGGACAATAATCTCAACGACACACTCAGCTGTACAGTTTTCACCGACATGTCCGAAGAAATCGCCCATCTTGGTCTGGAGCGTTTTCTGGAGCTTATCGCACTGGCACTTCTCGCATAACTCGTCATCTTTTGCTGGATTCTTCTTCGGCTTCCCAAGGATGGTCTTCAGCTGCTGCAGTGCTGTCTTCCAGACCTCCAAGTCGACTCCATCGAGCTGGCTTGGCTGGTTCAATGGTTTTTGCAAGGCATCTACAGTCTTCTGAGCTCCCGGATCTGTTTCTGGCTGCGATGCCTTCACGACCTGAACTTTCTCTTGCTTGATGCTTGGTTCGTCCATCTGCAGATTCTTCATTTCCTGCTCCATTTTTTCAAGATAAGCCTTGCTCCGGTTGAACCTCATTTTGATTCCATCGAGCTTATCGCGGAATTCTTTGAGATTTTCCTTGACGATCGGTTTCGATGCTCCTTGGTTGAATTTCGGTGACTTGTTCGGCGGTAGCAGAGCTGATCTAGTGGATTCTTCCGTCATCTTCTTCACGTCATGCTTCAGTTGTTGGAACTCGATGGCGTTGTCCTTCACGTTGTGCATGACTCCTTGCAGCTTTTTTTGAACATTTTGCAGCTTTTTGATGACTTGATTGTTTGCTCCCACTTTCGGAGACTGCTGAACTTGCGAAGATTTTTCGGACACCATCTGCTTGTTCGACTGCTGTAATTGATCGATCATGATCTGCAATTTTGCGGTCTCAGCTATCGTCGCGATGATTTCTTGACGCGTTTTGGCGAGTTCCAGCTGTTTATCTCGCTTTTCCTGTTCAATCAGCAGTTTAATCAACTTCATCTCGTTCTTTTGCTGGTCTTTCTGGATCTCAGCTTCTTTGTTTGTTGACATTTCGTCGACAATTACTTCTGGAACTCTTGCTTCGCAATTTTCTTCACTTTTCGTGTTTTCACTTTCGACCGCTGTCGCTTCTACTTCAAACCTATTGAAGGTTAGGTCGAACGTGATGACTCGCTTGATTGCATCGAACAACCAGCTCGCGGTTCCTTTGGCTTCAGATTCTTTGCTAGAATCCATTTTTGGCTCGCCGGCGAAGGGTTCTTGCTTGAAATTGATTGCAAACAATTGCTCAGAACTGATCAGCCTGGCGGATCTTGACTGAACGACCTTCGATTTCGGCTGGAATTGCAGAATTAACTGTTGAAACGAATATTCGAAGGTCAATTGAGATCTCAACTCACCTTTCCCATTTCGGAATTTCACTTCAAACTAAATTTTCACGCACACTGAGATGGTTCGGACAGCCTTTCGATTGTTTACGTTTTGGAAAACGCATCTTTTGTCTGAAAACTTCCAAGAATTTCACAAGCGCCTTAATGGATTCATCAAGTGAAGAAGGCATGCAACGAGCTGCCCGCCGCGCAACCATCGACGAAATGGTGAAGAACGACGTGGAATTCAAGAACTGGGCCATCAAACTGATGAGCGACTATCACGCCAAGAAGAAAGCTCCAAAGGTTGAGAAAGATTTATTCGAAGATGAGACCAGCTCGAGTGCTACAGATGATGAACCAGCTCCACCGAAAGCTACGAAAAAGAAACAAATCCACCGCGAGAGATTGAAAAGTAAGCAAAATGTTTTCGTTCCTGAGTTTTACTGATTTTATTGTTATAAGAAGACGCTGATGGTTTCTGGACCTGTAGTGCCGAAGGCTATAACAAAGTTCTCGGATCAGCTAAAAAGCTTCTAAGCCACATCGACAACCATTCAGGTGAGTCAACTGTCAAAATTACGCAGCTGATTACGCAGCAAAATTACTGAGTCATCAATGACGTCAATTTTTCTTATCATCCAGACAAGCGTCGCCACGTCTGCCCAGTTTCCTTGAGGCGATTTAAGACGTATTCCGTCATGTGGAAGCATGAGAAGATCCACGAAAGACGTGGGAGGGTTGCTGGAAAGATGTTGTCGAAGAAAATCGCAGCTAAGCAGTCGTCCAAGAAGTTTGCAGCTCAAAAGTCTTCAACGAATTCCGAAGCTGAAAAGTCGTCATCGGAAGCCTCATCATAGATTTCAGCGCCTTTGCAGCCTTGTCAGATGAGTTGCAGCCGCCCCAGTCGACCTAATCTATTTTGAATGAGTATTAAATTGATAAAATCTTTGCAACTAAAACTTCTCGCTGAACTTTTTGGCATCGACTGGCACCTATAAAGTAAATAAACTGAAAACTTTACTCGTTCAAGCATGTTTGTGTCCTTGGCTGGAAACTTTCGTGGAGCGAGGATGAAAAAAGTTCTCCTTCGAGTGCCGGGCGGAGACAAAACACACAAAGAAACGAAAGTTTCTATAATGCATACACGATTTATGGTCTTCAGGGACGGAGAAGTGCTTCTTGTTCTCCCCAGGAAGCAAGTGCTAAGTGAAATTGTAAATAATTTTCTTTGGCAAAGCGTTTTCCGACTTTGGTGTTTGCGAACTTAAAACTGCTGCGGATGTTTCACAAGAACCATCGAGTCAAGTCGATCATGTTTTTAAGGGCACTGCCAGCTTCAATTGTGGATTTACGACGAAAATCATGTGCAATTGAAGGCGAAAATCGTTAAAACTGCATTATTCCCCTCGTGTTTGCTGTCTCGAGTCGTTACAGTGACCGGAAAGTCCTTGAACAGCTTGTGGAACTTCTGTTGAAGGAAAAAAGCCGATAAAAAGAAAGAAAATCTTGAATCGAGTCTTCCACCCACGACGACCTGCCCGCAACTCGGTTTTTTGCTGCCAAACCACGTCGCACTCATTCCACCCCGCATCTGACATGACACGACAAAGAAAGGAAAAGCTTATCAAGTCTCTTAAGCCTCTTTTCACACTGCCATAGCATCTCGTAGCGCAAAAAGGAAGCGACACTGTGACTTATCTTGATCTCGTGCATCTCATTTATTCACGTAATTCCACATAATGTGAACAGAATTGCTTAATTAACTGCCGCTTTTAAAGCTTCCGTTGAGCTCTTTGCCTCCATTATAATTGGAAATCACTTCCACTTCTCCGCTCATGCCCGCCCTCGTCGCAGTCGTTGACTAATGAAATGTGATAATGCCACGGAATTGACAAAATGGTTAAATATCCAGCACCGTTCGAGCATCATTATTGACTTCGTGCAACATGTGTCTCTTTCAATCCGACGCTATGTGGTGATAGTTTCGATTTGGGCCTGGTTTTGTCGTACAATGGGTGGGTGGTAATTGTGTGGGTTGTGTGGGTGGTAATTGTGGGTTGTGTGGGTGGTGATTGTAGGTTAGGAGGTTGGTTTAGTCGAATCATTGGAATTAAAGCTGTTTTCTTTAAGAAACCAGTCTAACAAGCTATCAATCCTGTAAATAACCTCAAAATTAAGTTCACAAAGTCACTCACGCATTATTGAACATAGAGTGATCAACCGCTGGTATGTGTACAGCTATAACTGTCCCTAATCACTATTTTAAGCATTTTTTCCAACTAAAACACTTGAAATCCGATCAACCATGACTGAAACAGGCCCGACGACATATGCAAGCACACAATCCACACTTTTGGCCTTCTCCAACCCCCGAAACTATTCCGGCGACATTTACATGAGAAGCGAATTCGGAAGAGAATCGAAATGAAATGAATGTAGCATCACGTGCATGACAGACGGGTCAAATAATTTGTTATGTGCGAAAAAAGGTTTTCGGTGCTGTTGAAGGAGAACTGGAAACTTTTCTCGTCCTTCTCTCTATGCCATGCCATGCCGTCTGTAATTTTAGCAATGTGTTGACTCATGTGGGTTGAGCGACGTGCAAACGTGTTCCAGATCACCTTAATGCTTTTCTGATGGAAATAATGACAATCCGAAAAATTATTCTCCCCCGCCACCCTAACGACTGCCCGAAATGAATAAAATGGTCTCTTGGAATTATCTTACTTTAATCTCGCCCGGCTTTAATGACTGAAGCAGACGACGGAATTTAATCTCAAAATTCGGATTCCTCAACAGAAGCAACAGAAGCGCAATTTACACAATAAAAATTGTTAATGGGCATCGCGAGAGTGAAGGAAGAATTATTTATGACGCCCTTTTATGCATGCCAACAAATGTTTATTCTTGTGCTAAGCAAACGATGGATACCAGCAAGGCGCAGGCATACTGCTGCCTCCGCCAAGGAATACGCTTTAGAGTTTATGTTAACCTAATTGGCATTAATGAGATTTTTTCGCTTTCCCAGCCATTAGCTGCGCCGTCTCTCATCCGCTCCAGCTTTTGCTCTCGTGCGAAAGATTAAAAGAATTTCGAAACATTCTTCAGCATCCGCGGATGACTTTCAGTAGAGGGGCGGTACAATGTGAGCCTTTGGAGTCGGGGGAAAAAGTCAACCGTATAGATTACGTTGGTGATGGTTTTTGCGTCAATTCAAGCTGAAAATGCATTGCAATTGATGGAGAATCATGAATTTAATGAATTTGTGTTCGATAAGTCAGGAGATTTCGGTGATGTGCAATGTTTTATCAAGCAGAACCTTTGATTAAAATTGAAAGATCAAAGTAAAAAACTTGCCTTCTGATAATTAATAATGATAAAAAGTTTTAATTCCGGTTTTTCCAAGCAGGTTCAATCAGGTAATAACTTCATAGTAAATGTTAAAAAAAAGATTCTTTTCAATCACTTTTCTATAAAACAAAACTTTGAAGTGAACGAAAAACTTCAAAAGTGTCCAAAACATGGTGTAAAATGCCCCATGTAACTAGTTATTAATTCATAATCAAAGTTTATAGCATGTTCAACCATCGTCGTAACAAATTCTACCAAAACTAAAACAAATTTCATTTTCATAAAGTGTCAAAAGCTTTTCAACGTTGCAAGTGTAACTTCACACCTTGCAACAAATTTTGCATGAACATAAACTTTATAAACGAACGCTTTTTGCGCGGGAACTAAAATTTATGATGAAGTAATTTAAATGCAGCATTTCAAATGTAAAGGTTCTTAAATCTGTTTCAAAAGGATTGCAAAAAAGTGTAAATTCCGAGTATTTGTACAAGAACTCAGTGCTATTCATCCTTTTATACATTAAAAAATCGTGAAAATGATGAATTACAAAAGCGTTTCAACTGAAAACACTTTCAACGTCAGCTGCTTTATAAATTCCACGAATCTTTGAAGAGCTCTCGCGTTCACATCGCGGTTGTCTGTGTTTTTCAATGTTGACGAGATGCTGTGAAAAAGAAGAACAAGCAGGATTTATTGTCGAATGCCGGAGCGACTTTATGGAGCTATTTATTGTCGACCGTGTAATTAACATCGACATAAATATTTCTCGTGGTGTTAATTAGATTTGCTGGTTTTGATAAAACACTCTTCGGCATTCGCTTGGCTTCCGCTGTACAATTTATGCTAGCGTCGGAAATTGGGACTAATGTACCACTCCAATATCGAGCTCATTACCGATGGCATTCTTTCCATCGATTACCACAAACTGTTTTTTGATTAAACATTTCGCATCCAATAGCAACGATCCGACAAAGCTTTTAACGCACTCACAGTTTGAAAATATTGTTTCCAGTCGAGCTAGCACATTTTGGGCTGGCAAATTCTGTCGGGTCTTGTAGTAGTGCAAATGGATTTTCTTCTTATCGTTATCCAGATGCGAGGGACACGCTAGGGTAGATATTAAGTTTTGAACGAGAAAGCTTGCTAATTATTAAGCTTTTCTTGAAAACTGCAAGCTGTTTGGAATTTAATAATGAAAGCTTTTTCTTAACTGAACATTCACTGAACACATCAATCTTTTGTCATTGAGTACATCCAACTTTTTAACAAGTTTTTGATTCACTGAATGCTTTTAAAGCTTTGAAGTTTGTCACTGATACACGAAAAAAATCTTAAAAAAGCTTTTAATGAAGCTTTAAAAAGTTTCAAAACGCATATAAGCTTTCCATGCTTCAATTCGCCCCTTCATCTACAAAAAAGAAGTTCCTGTTGATAGGAAAAGAATTGGAACACGCAAAAACCATTTGTGATATTGGATTCAGTAACCTTCAAATTCCATCTTCGTGTTATATTTTTGTGAAATAGTTTTGCTAATTTATTTAGTTTGCTTTTCCAGCAATGCTGTGAATGAGGTTGATTGGTTCAAGGCCTTAGGATTGGAGGGGAACGGGAGAAAAATAGCTGCCAGCAGCAGTTTCTTGATAATTTGCCAACACTACATGAGACGCACACAAACTGTAACTCAACTTTTCTTTCCATTCAAATGAATTTTCATTTTTTGCTTCTTCTTCTTCCGTCATGATCTGAGTGCCTTGATTTATGCTCCAGCATTGCCTTTTTAGACTAAAAACCATTGAATAAATTTATCTGCTGATGGCGATGATGATCATACAGAAAATGTTTCACAATTCTTCTCCGACTTGCTGCCTTGTTTCCCTTTGAAGTTAACAATATTTTATGGGCAATGAATTTGCTTAACCACAATCAGGCGTTTTTCAAGAGGAAAATTTAATTCCGAGAAGCACTAAAAGCTCGAGTGGTGCTTTGATTTTCTGTTTAATTAAACAATTTTTGCAAAAGGCAAGTTTTCAACTCTTTCATTTGAAAGTGAAATGAATCGACGTCAGTTTAAAGTTTGAATTCATTCCGTACTAATTCACCTGGTGCCTGAAAGCTATTTTGGAAGCAAGCATGTTTCAAAGTTATTAGACTTGTACTGAACTGTGAAAAAAGCTTTCTGATATTGAACCAGAGATAGTCAAAAGACTCTTACTGTGAACAGTTTAAATTCATTCAGCTTCGATCCTAAAATATGTGTTGAGTGCCACAGAAACACTTTTTAAGAATTTAATTTTGGGTAACGTTCAAGCTTCATGAACTTTCAGAAATTTATTTTCTTTCGACTTGATTCAGATGGGTTCAAAAATATCGATTTCTCGGTGGAAGTTTATTGTCACAATTCTGGTTGAATACAATGAACTTCAAATTTTCATAATTTACATCCGTCATTCTCAGATAATTTCCAAGAAATCCATGCACAGCTGTGTAAATAATTCACACGGAATTTTTTTCACAAATAGAACGCACGACTAAATAATTAGGCTTGGGTGTTTGCATGACATCAGACTCGGAACAAGATCCGTTGGACGCGGAGCAGGTTGCTCATGCTGAAGCAGACATGGAAGCTTTTTCTGATATTGTCGTGAAACTAGTCAGCCAGAAATGTCGGTTTGCAGCAATTGAAAGAGCGAAGCCAAGAAGTTGGACAAGAAGTTTCGGTAATTTTGATTAAAAGTTTTATTTACGAGTGTCTTTGTAAATTATTAATAAAAATCCAAAGCTTTGTTGAAAGCTCAAGCCATCTTTGAATTTTCAATTTTGTTTTCCTAATTATGCCGTCGATTGACCAAAAAAACTTTATTACGACGTACAAGTTACACATGGCGAATTAAAAATCTACTACGTCAAGTTTCAAAATCATGCACAAGTCTTTCTTAACTCCTTTAACACTGTAGTAGGCGTCCATAAACACTTTCCATTCACCTTCTAAAGCTCGAGTCATCTGAAGACCTGCAAAACTCAATGGAACCATGTTGAACTCTATCACAGCCTGTAAAAAAAAACTTTGGTTTTCCACATAGTAAGGCGTACGATTCTCACCCCTTTTTTCCACGGACATTTTGGAACATCTTTTGTAATCGAATGCCAAACTTCCAAAGGACTGTGGATTAAAGCACAAAAGTCTGGGACACTCCTTTTCAATGAAATTTCGCTCCACTCTCCACTCTCAAACTTCCTAGTGTAAAGCTTTAGTGGTAACGGAGCTTTAATATCACTCAAAATTCTCCAGGTTCCGTTAAGGTAAGCTTCTTCTTCGCCTTCTTGTAAAACTTCCCAGTCCATATCGATGGATCCAGTCGTTTTTGCACAATTTTCGACCTTATCGTCAAATCTGAGCACAAGAGTAGCTGAACTGCAGTAGATCAAGCCTAGGAAAGCAAAAATTTGGATACTTTTCATGATGAATAACGTAGTCACTGTTCAAACTGTCAACTGGATGACTGTGATGCTTACTTGAAGCAGTGGAATCGCTTTTATAGCACCATTCTTATCGGAATCAATCAAAAAAACAGATTGTCATAACACACGTGTTGTTTAATCTTCAATTAATTTTAATTGGTGCGGTGTTAACCTACTTTAATCTAACATTAATTATGAAGCATCACAATGAAATCGATCGATTTGATCAAACATTCCAGATTTCACTGCATTTAAAATTGTGGCATTTCGTATCACACTTTGTTATCAACAAAATGTTAGTTAAAATTTCACTCAGGATTTATTTTCAGTCTCTCGATATTAAAATACTTGTGCATGACTGACTATTCAGGCCAAATTCCATTTCATTTGTCCACTCCCAAGCTTCCGGTCTCGATAGTTCTCTGGAAGTGCTGGAAATGGTTGATGAGTGATGCTCAACTGTTGATTTGTCGGGTCAGACTCTTTGATCTGAATAAACTTCTGTGTAGTATTCTTAAGGGTCGTTTTCGGCGACGAGTTAGTTGAGAAACTCAGCGGTCGGCTCTGGTTCATATTCGTTTATCGTTTTCAGCTCAGTTTTATCCTTTTCCCGCAAGATTTTGCTTAGTATTGTCTGTTTCTGAATAAATTCTTCCCGGAACATATCAAACTTAGCCAGGTTCCATCACACGACGCACAGACGCTGGTAGAAAGTTGGTTGCTCGACGAAAGCTGCAGCGAAGTCAAAGTTTGGAAGCGATTCTCGATGGTCTCGTAGATTAAGTAGTAAATTTCTGATTCACGGTTCAACTTGCTTAATTTACTGACGAATTTTTTGAAAATTATTTGATTTTGAATTTCTTCAGGTATGTAGCTTTAGCTTCAAAAATATTGATTTCTCCGTGGAAAATCATCGTCACAATTCTGGTTTGAATAAAATGAACTTCAAATTTTCGTAATTTACGTCCGTCATTTTCTGATAATCCCCAAGAAATCCATGCTAAAAGAGGTGTAAATAACTTAGAAGGAATTTTATTTCACAACTAGAACGCACGACTGTTTCGGGTGCTTTGCATTACGGACTATGACATCAAATGTTATACTATCAAGTCATTTGGTATAATTACTACTAAGCAGAAGATATTACTCCTGTAAATTCATAAACTTGGCAGTCTTTCGTTTTTTTAGAAGATTGTATGATAAATATTTGCAATATAACGTCACAATACAGACGCCTTCACATTTTTAATATTTTCATTCAATTTCATCGTTTCAATTTAAAAAAGCTCAAAGTACAAATTCATGACTGCTTTTTGTTCATAACCAGCGCATGCACCGAAGAACGAAATGAAATTTAATTAATTTCTCATTCTTTACAATTCACACTGAAAGCACACAAAACACGGCATAGGTACGAGTGAGTAAGATTTTTATTGAATCTCGCACAGCCATCACATTAAAAATTTATTATTTTTTAATGTAAATTTGTCGTTAAACGTGATACAAGATCGTTTTCGTGGCGTGAATAGCAATTGTTATTAAACTTACGCAACAATACAAGTTTTGCCATTAAATTCCGTGACATTCTTCGTCAAAGGGGGGTTTGGTGGGAGTTGAAGTTGGGAGTGAAGCGTCTTATCTTTTGAAGGCAATAGAAATTTATTGTGGGCTTGATTTTAGCGTCATTGAGAGCGATCAAGATAATTTTACTACGCCACTGCCGCTGGTTCCATTTCCAAGGCAATCTTGCAGAATGAAGCTTAAAAATCTCGTAAAGAGCGTTATGATTTTTTCACTGAAAAGTGGGAGAAGAAGAAGGCATCGTTAAAAATTAATTTATTCCAACGCTTTGAAATCTTGAGCAGCATTTTTGAGTGTAATTATAGATGGAGAATGTTTTGAATTTATTGTTACCCTTCGCGTGTTCTGCAGCACTCAGCTCTGGTTCCTTCAACCCTGCGAAGAATTAATTCGAAAAGTTCATAGACTGTTCTCGTGTGATGTGTGTGTTTTGGCGGAAATATCCAATGAATGTATGTGTGCACAAAAGTATTAATTAAAATAATTATAATTAATGGCGGTTTCATTTCATTATCATCATAGTGGTGGAGAATGTTTCCTTTTTTTTGCTCATATACTAAAGAACGGAAGTTTATTGAGCTGCAGCTTGTAACTAGAAAAACTAAAGAAGAAAAAAGTTTCAGCACCGAAGAACAGGAATGTAAATTGAGAAGTTTTCTGCTAAGCTTTTGAATGGAGCGGAAAAGTTTTTCTTGGCTTTTCAAAGCTTGCATCTTAAATATTTAGGATGTGCTACTTGACAGTGTTGGGCGGGATTGTACGTTGAAAAGGTGTTCAAAAGTTCTCGAATTGAATGTTAAGTTGTGTAAAAATGGTTAAAAATGGTTTAAATTTTCCTTTAAAAACTTAATTACACTTGTTTGTACTGATTTATTAAAATTTTATAACCTCAAATAGTCATAAGTTGTTGTCTGGCACTGTTTTCCTGGCCATTCCTTGCTTCGAAAAATCTACAATCTCTACACAGAACCGATCTGATCATAAATGCCAATTATAAAAAGACGTAACTTTCGAAATAAGCTCACATTCGGGAAAAGCTAACATAAACTTTTATTTTTATCTCGTTTTTTAGTCGCTTCTATTAATTTTTTATCAGCAGCAAAACCACTCGCAATTAAAATGTGAATTTATATTAATACAGTTCACTAATTAACATTCAAAAGTTGGAAAGTTTCTCCCCGTTTTTCTCGCTTTAAATCGTTCACCGAGTCCGCCCACGACGGAATCATTAAAGTTGGAATTTCAACTTAGGAAATTAATTTGTTCTTCTTATTTCATTCCGCTTCGCTCGCCCAAAATGATGATGTTTTACGATTATGGCCTGTCTGAGAAATTTTAATGCATAAAATGTGTTTTGCTCTTTATATTTTCATTATCTGAAAGAGGATTTCAAGAAAATGGGTTTCAAGGAAGCTTCAACAACAATAAGCATCAAGCTGAAGAGCCAAACTCGAAGTTCTCCCAAGTAGACTAAATACACAGATTTCCCACTCGACAGCTTCTTGATAAGAGAAAAGTAGATTATTTAGTTGCTTAATGCAACATTAATTTAGATTTATACGTTTCTTTAATTGCATCGCATTTTCTGTATCGATAAATTAAAGAAGTGCTTGTCAAGACCACCTGTTGGACAAGCAAGGGAGTTGTGAGATTTGATTAAATCTAGCAATGAATTGGATTTTAAAATAAATAGATTGTGGCTTAATTGTCAAATTTATTTGTGTTTTGAAGTAATTTCTTGGCATGATAAGACGGTATTGCAAATTTTGATTCAAGAAAATCAAATTTAGTGCTAAAAACATTGCATTTTCACACGTTATAAATTTTGAAGCTTGAAAATGCAACTTGGGAAATAAATTCGTTCCTAACACCAACAAAAACTAATGATAAACTTTGATCGTGCACGCTATTCTCCGTTCGTTGCCTGTTTTAACAACTTAATAGCTTAGTTTTTAGGTGGGTTTGACTTGAAAACTAAAATCAGCAATCTTCAGGCAATCTCAAATGAATCTTTATCAAATCGATAGCACTGCCAAGTCAAGCAAAGCTTGTTTAATAAATTCAATTTCAAACTCATTTTTCAACCAATTTTCCACTGCTTGCTCACTCCAGTCGGCACTGCACAAAGTATTCAAATGCAAAACTGTTATTATCACTCGGTATTTCTTAAAAACACGAGCATCCTAATTAAAGCAACGACTTCTTTTAATTGAAAATCACAAACGAATAAAATATCAAGACTCTCTTCTGCCTCCCTTCCGCCACTTTGCCCTATCTGTTTATTTGCACAGCGAATTAATGTTATTCATGAATCTAATATCTTTTTCTTTGAAAGGATACCTGCAATAGATTACACGGAAAAAGATACGAAAAATCATTGGACAGGAAAACACAACAAGCAGTAACACTTTATGCCGCTATCAGTGAACGGATAGTGTGAGACATTAATTTAAAGCAACGGGAAATCCATTGTTGTAAAATGGGTGTTGTGATAGCGCAGTCGGTAGAACAATGAAGAAAATTTCCCGGAAATAAATGAAATAATTCATTTCTTGAGCGGTGCCTTTAAAGAACCACAACTAGTCTGGGTCATGTGGGCCGGAAATATTTAAAACGAAGATTGTCGCTTTGGCTTAGCATGCCCGGAAATCTAACACATAACGCTTTATTGAAGCAGGTGAGACGCTGTGGAAGCAAGCAAACACAGAACATACAAATTGATAAGCATACACATTGAATAAATAATTATTTTGTTTCCCTTCGTTCCTGTTCTTCCATGTAGCTTCTTATTATCTCCAAATTGAATTGACAAACAATAGAGAAAAATAAATTGATGTTAAATTTATCTCTCAGTTTGTCTAAGCCGATTTTCCATCTCGTCAGATGAAGTGGATTTAAGGAGAGATAAGTTTCTTAAGTTTCTGAAATTTTAATCATGCATCAGTGGAGAGAGTTCTTTCAAGCTTGTTCTGCTCGACAAAAGCTCCTTCAATCCGACGTTAAGCTCAAAATTAGATTTTAGAAAATTTGGTTGAGGTGAAGTGGTATGGATCGCAGAAATAGATGAAGAAGAAGCTTTGGAGTTTAAAGTTTGATACGTCGAACGTTGAAAGCTTTGACGATGAACATTCGAGACACTTTTGGGGAATGTTAATTTGTGATAGCGGTTGATGTGAAAGATGATTGATACTTTGAGTGTTTCTCGCTACAGAGATGTGTGTGAAAATGGTAGGAAACCGTGTGTTTGTATTTATGTGGATGAATTGTTACCCAAATGTGCGGTTGTTTGCTTATCTTGAACACAATCTTGTACATAAGATTACACTTCAAAGTTCAACTACCTTTACAGGCTGATTCAAGATAAAAAGGCGAAAACGAACTTGCAAAGTTAATCACTGATTCTTGAGGGTACGAAATTTAATCGAAATTCAAAAGTAAGCTTTTCAAAAGATTTTGAGAACAAAATTAACAACCTGATTGATGCATTCATTATCTAATCGTTTTCATACGAAGACTGTTCCTTGGGGATATGAGCTGCCATTTTCGGTTAAACAATCAATTTATATAACTTCCCGCCTTCGCTGGGAACAATGAACATACAAGGTGATAACTTATGAAACAAGTTACTCATTGATTCGGAATCAGCTAAACGGGAACAAACGAGCCATAAAGTTTGGAGAAAAGCACTTCGAGTGCGCTCCAACAGCTTAAAGGAGTGGAAAATAGTTTTTACAGCTTTCTCTGCTATCTTCATAAGATTCACAGTTTATTGATGGTTTTGTCGAGCTGCTAGACACATTCCATAAACTTTGCGAACAATGCGAGATGGAAAATTGTGTTTTTCTGTGAAGTCAGCGCAAAAACTTATATTTTTACATTTTTAATGAAACGACACAGAAAACTTTCAAATTTGCATGAAAATTACGACGCAATTTCACTCGCATCTCAAGAGACTGTAAAATATGAGGTTGACGCGATGATTTCTAACAGTTCGCAGTCAAACTTTTCCTTTCATTTAATTAATTTCTTTATCATTCCGTAATGACAACCTAAAAGCAGACTAATTGCTTCACCGAAATAAATGCTCTACTACGCCCACAAAATCACTTCTTTACAATGAAAATCAATTAACAACAGTGACTTAATGGAAGAAGCATCCAAGGCCGACACCAAATTAAGCTTCATTAAGTAAATTTCATTCCTCGAAGAAACAAAAAAGTAGAAGGCAATGAGATTCAACATCATTAAAAACAAATTAAACCTATCAATCTTCGAAATTTAATTATCTGATGACTTAAACGTATTAGCAGCGACGTCTCAAATTTTCCATCCGTCCTAGCAGATGCAAACAAGGTTTGGCTTGTCACATCGTGACAAACTAATTTTTGTGGGGTGAAAACATAAAACGAAAAGTCTGTCTATTCCAAACCCAGCAAGTTGAAGAGGAAGTTTTCGCTTTACAACTTGTCGAGATCAATAAAAGTTTTTCAATTATGATAGGCTTTCTGAGTCGTCTTCCAGCGGAAAATAAAAATAGCTCGAATTTCCATTAATTTATTTTTGCGAGTAGGAAAAATCGCCGCTTCAAAGTCTTCAGATAACGACTTCATTAATAAGACTTTTTCACTTTGCTTCATTCGCTTCCCACTCAACGCTAACGGCAGAAATAATCATAAATATAAATCATGTTTTTGAATAAATCATTCTTCCCATGCTTATTATTTTACGGCAACATTGACTCTCGCCATTAATTGGACTCTCAGCAGAGCATTAGCTAGAGGAGCTTTGGGAAAATCTTCTCAAGTTAACAGTAATACTCTAATGTAATCATACTTTCTGTTTTGTACTTTACATTTGTAAGTTCAGGGAAGATTGTTTACGTTGTGTGACTGAGTGGATTCAAGACAAAGTTTTTGAAGGTTTTTGAGTGAATAAGTGCTTTTGGTTGTGACTTACAACTTCGTTCATTAAATCACACATGACACTAAACTTTGGTTCTCCATTGACCTAATTTAGTAACTGAAGTCGATCATTAGAACACAAAGAAGTCTGTCTAGCCAAACTCAAGTTACAAAATTGCCAATTTCTTAGAACAAATCAATTCACGTTTCCATGTCAATTAGAAACCCAAAAGTTGTGGGTAAAAAACAACAATTGTTGTTTCGTTTATGTTTATTCATTTATCTCAGATCAATCATGACCCTTCTTGAAATCGAGTCTAAAAATACACTCGAGACTTCTGGTTTTTATTTATTTTCGTGTTTCTTGTTCGTCGCAGCTTGTTTTTCTAAAGGACCGAGATTAATCATCGGACCTATAATTAAATTTCTTTTGTCTTTGATGTCTTTCATCGCATTTCCACCTTTCGGTTTTCGTGCCTACTTGGATCAACTGCTTTTGAGCTGTCTCGTTTCTTTAACTAACAACAATCTTGTTCCTAGAACCACAGAAAATCGTTTCATCATTTCTAGACGCTTCAGACACATTGTTACATGTGATTTCATGTCTGACATGGAATTTCTCATCACACTCGGCATCCATACGTGAAGCATGCGATGGAGCTTTTTTCCAATAAGCCCCAAACTATCTTATTTATAATGTTATTAGTTTCCAGAAATCATCTAACTCTTCTGACTAAGAAGAACACAAGTTGTAGCGCCAGAATAAAAAGCAGAAAGCATCGAGAAATTTTCCCATTTTGATGAATGTCTGCCAATTTATTTCGCTTTCTTCATTTCTCTTCCTTTTTTACCAACCCTCAACAATGTAAATGCTCGGTAATAATGCTTTTGGAATGTGCCAAAGAGAAGGCGAAGGCAAGAAAGAAGGTTTTTGAGCTCAGCAAATTTGTTCCAAAGCGTAAACCAGACGAAACACAACTTGAGTGCTTTTATCATGAGCTGTGAGATGAAAAAAAGGCGGAGATGGGCCAGAAGTAATTGCATTATCAGCAACAAAAGGCAGCAAAATATTCATCACTAAACGCTTTTCTTGAACAAGACGAATGCCATTTCGTACAAAACTCCTTGCTAAGGCGTTTTTGTTTCGTCAAAAGGAGATAAGAAATTTAAATTAGAATAAGGGAATATATAAAAAGCTTATATGATTAAAATAATCAGATGAATGAATCAGAGGCTGATGTAATGTACGCTAACTGGCAGCGATGGTGACTTACGCACACATAGGGGTGTTCAGCGTTGTAAAAAATGAAGGCAAAAGAATAGCAGTCGAGAGTGAGAAAGAAAATCCATCACGTTTAATCTTAAGGAAAAAGTGAGGTTGAGTGGCTAGTTGTGTGGTTTTGATTGGGTATATCCTGAGATTGAGTTGAAGCTTTTGTTTTTGAGGTTAGGTTGCAAAAATTGTTTGAAAGCTTGCTGATTTGTAAAAATAGCCTCAATTTTTTTATTTGAAACAGCTGATTCGGGTATTTTGTAGTTCACCACCAGATGGCGCTACTGACAGATGCTTTTTCTTTTTGATTCGCTTGCTTGATGATAATTATTGAGTCATATTGTTTTAACTTCAGCTAACTTTGACGTACTTCGAAAAAGAAGGTTTATAAGTTTCACTTGTAAAAGCTCCACAGATTTCCAAAAGCTCAACTAGTCACCCCACGCCAAACTAAGCCCAGGCCATTTTCAATGGTGGATGACGTTCCATCAGCCGTCCAACTAATGATAGAAGAATTTGATGGAAAACTTTCTAACGAGAAATAAATCGGAGGAAGAAAGAATACGAGAAAAGGAGCTTTTTTTGAGCTTTGGTATAATACATCAATGGTGCGGCTTGACAGCAATTTATGCTGTTATTTGAGATGACAAGACACATTTTTTCGTTGCTCCGAGAAAAAGATGCTTTGCGATCGTTGATTCTTTTGTCGAACATTGAATTATTGAAGAAAAGCTTTTCCGGGGTAAATTCACCGACGTTACCCCTAAATGGGACGATATCTGTGTTTGTACATCTTTCGAAATCGTTTAATCTCAAGTTTCTTCTTTCTTCGTCTCTACAAACTCAATTCGAATTAAATTGAAGAGATTGCTCATTCAATAATCTGTTTTATCTGCTCCCAATGAGATTTTTAAAGCTATGATGGAAAGAAAAGAGTGCTGGGAGAAAATGAAATATTGAAGATAACTGAAATATCTTGGGGAGAAAAATTGCCGACACACAAAAACGAGGGAAAAGGCAAGCGCTGTGCTGTGTGTCAGAGAAGAAAACAAAACAAATGATTTCAATGATAAAGAACGGAGAATTGTGTGCGTTTGCTTAGCTGTGTTGGTATCCAGCCGAGTTTCTGTTCGACGGCTTTCCACGAAAAAATTCCTTCGAACTTCCAGCATGCACGTCGTTATCAGTCGTCTGCTGACAATTAAGGAGTCTACACGACTCCGTGGACCAGCACCATTCATACATTTTTCATTGGAAGCGAAACTTGCGCAAGGATCGCTTCCGTCGCCTTCCAGTTCGAGTTCGGGAAAACGGATTGAAAAATTTCATTTGTAATGATTTTTGGGGAGCGAGAAAAAGTTCTGCGATTCAGTCGTGATTATTTCATGCTTCTCGCATGTACGGATTTGAGCGAGAGTCGCGCGTGTTATTTTTCCTGTGTAGTGTTACTGACCCTGTCTAAGAAGGAAGGGAAAACCAAAAAATTAAAATTAAAAATTCATGCTCGAAGTTGAATGCAAGCTTTCGCGGAACCTTAAAGCAGACAACGGCGGAATTACTTTCCGATTTCTCGATGATGGAAAACCCGGAAAAACTTTTCTTTCAACCCTCGTAATCCGCTCTCTCCAAAGCGATCAAAAGTGAACACAAAGAATCAAAGTTTATCGATGAAGATGAAGTGAAGGCGGGAGAAGCCGAAATCGAAAAAGTTTCCCATTGTAATTAAACGCTGCCGCCCGAAGAAGGCATGGATTGACTGAAACGCAAAAATTGTGCCGAAATGTTGAACTCGGTGGAACAGTGTTGGTGAAATGTTTACGTCGCATCGCACGATAATTGTATCAAGGCAAATATAAAGTCTGAATTTTCATGAGATTTTCGTGCGTTCTCATCCCTGCCGCCGCCACCCCCGGTGGATGCTGTGTGTGTAACGTTTTTATCAGAGGTTGAGCACAGAAGTGTTCTCTTGTAATGTATGCCCGTGACGAGGGTGTTGTTTGCTGAACAGTCTCGAAAACATTACATTGAGTATGATGCCATCGTTGTGTGCCGCAAAACTTCCAACCCGGCTGGCGAGATTTGTGTAAAATGTGAAATTGAACAAAGTTTCTCGATTCGTTCTCGCCAAAAGCAGAACACAAAAAGATAACAAAAAGTCTTTTTTCTGCTAGAAAGCTAAACAGTGCGATAAGAAAGAAATTTGTGATGGGGAAGAAAGGAAAATCAGTGGTAATTGAATGAGAGAATTGTTTCCCCCAGATAAGGAATTTTTTGAAGGAACATCTGATAGCTGTGCAATCAGATGTAATAAATCTTAATTCTCGGCATGCCTGAGAGCGTCAGAAAATGAATCGAAAGCACTGTGTCTAATTGCAGCACTGCTGTGCGATGACTTTCCAATTAAATTAGTGAAAATAAGTGGAAATTATTGACACACACACTAAAACAAGAGCGTCACCAGAGAAACTTCCGAGGGAATAGCATAAAATAAAGGCCAAAAGTCAGAAACAAAACGAAGTGAAAACACAATTAATGAATGTGAATATGTTTTCTTAATTAAATGTAAAAGCTGAGAGAAAAACGAAGCGAAGGCACAACAACACACACACATGGCAAGCATGAAATAATACAAAACATACATTTTTTTGCTCGGAAATTGAAAGAAAATTGAATAAGATAAGATTTCTTCTTTCGTTCATGTTTTTTTTCCTCGTCGTCGTCGGCTACACCGAATGTGCGTAGGAAGTGAAAGTGGAGAATTATGTGTGCTGCTTGCTAGCTTCTTATAAGGTTTTCTGGTGAATAAAAAAAAACACGAAAAGGAAAAAAAGGAAACCCGAAGACATGAGATTGCTTCCGTAAGTGAATCTTGTGTTGGATGGTAAAGTGAAGCAACCTGAAAGAGATTACCCAGCAAAACACTCAATAATTACTTGATTTTTTGCTTAAAAAGTGTCGGAAAAAACAAAAGCGGAGGAAAATCACAGTCATTAAGTGAAGATTGTCAACACATTAGCATTATCGGGATTTTATCTCTTGGAAAAATTTAAGTGAATCAATTCCCAAGCTTTTTGAAAAGCTCTGAAGAAAACTGCGGGAAACAAACGAACGAACGTAAGGATCAATATTTTAAATTTGAAATTTATCTCGTCTGTCATTTTGTGGGTGTTAAGTGCTAAAACGACTGTTGAATGCCTTTACAGGCACTCATTTCTCCCACCCGGTGGTTTTCCGCCCTGAATGTCATAGATGGTATTCTAAACTATAGATCAAGCTGGAATATCCGCTCGCATATATCATTTAAATTGCCGTCTATTTAGATAACATCGAAGCTGTTAATGAAAGAAAATCTCGGCGTAAGCAACTTACGATTAAAAATATAATTTGTCAAAACAGAAGAGTCGAAGATTAATGAACGGAGTCTTTGGGGAAAGCTTGCCTATCGGTCAACGACGAACGATGGAAAAAACGAAGAACAGAATCGAAGACAACGCTCTGATAGATTCGCCGTAATTACCTTCTCTCTCCGATTTTGCCATCAGTTCGACATTGAGGAATTTCATTTCAGCAAAAGCTTTTCATTCTTCTCGAGGGAAAATAATGAAAGAATAGGAAAGTATCCGAACAATTTCCCTTCTATCAATGATTCCCAGATCATTTGAGAAATAAATCAGAAGAGACTCGTGGGCAGTTCTGCGAATGATGTAGCCGAAACTCAGACGCATGTCTCGGTGGCAAGGTCGAGATGACATACAAGTGAAAGCTTTATTTACCTTCCAAAAATACTTTGACGTTTCATTTAAACGTTTTTTTCTGTTCATAAGTCAATTCCAAGAACCTTCTTGTTCAACCTCAAAGCTGAATTTACCCCCGAAAGCTTTTAATTAAATTTTTTCCGAGAAATTTTTGTGCTGCCATACCAATTTGATCCTTAATTCCTGGCAGGTCTCGTACATCAAGAAATCGTTTCAAGAAAGGAAAATAAATTTTAAGGATCCGTACCAGCCCAGATTGCCCGTGAAGCGCTTCCACTAAACCGACGTGTCTTGTAAATAAAACCAAACCTGCTGTCTGCCCACATTTTCTACGTCAACCAAAATGAAAAATTTCTTCTCAGTGACGGCCCAGAAAGCGTCGTGACATCCTGAAAAATCAGTCGCCTTGATTGAGAATGGAGAAAAACGTCTCGAAACTTTATCTTCGTTATAATGGAGTTCGCTTTCTCTTCCCACAAAATCAAAGTTTATAATCGACAGTAGAGATTCTGTCGGTGAAACTTTCAGTTTCAAGACTATCTTAGCTGAGAAAAAATGTAAATTAAATAGTTCCAGTCGAAGAGATTTAATAGGCAAACATTTTTGCCCTACTGTTCCATAATTGATGCCAATATATAACAAAAGCGAGTATGTCAAACTGGCAACCTTCTCTTGTCGACTCAAACCCCCGAGAAACCCCAGCCACCGTGCTGAATCGACGCTTCAATGCTTTTTCTTACTTGTCAGACTTTTCAATTTCACAACACAAGCTAAACTGGGGAAAAAGACTTTTTCATTTCTTTCCGATTTTTCGAAGAGGCCATAAAAAAGTTCATAAAAAGTTTTACAAGTTTTTTTAGATAAATAATATGGTGGGGCTGTGTTCGATGCTATGAACACGTAAGATAACAAGGAGTTTTATTCTTCCGTCGATGCTTCTAGCAGAGTAAAAGGTTCGACAGAGAAATCATCGAAAGTTTTAATGTTATCATTATTTTTGCGCTTCTCCTTGAGATACCGACTGACTACAAAAGCCTTCTTAAGACAAAGCAACGAAATTGATAAACGTATTGAAACAAAAGTCTTCTCAAAATTCACTGTTTGCGCTTTAAAAATAACCAAATGCTAAAGAAAACTTTGCTTTTCTATACAAGACAACCTTTGGCCGCGGGCAGTGTTTTAAAACAAAAAGTAAACAATGCACCGTGGAAAGGGCCCGCAATAATTTTTGAATTCACTCAAACTTTGTATGTCAACATTAAAAAGATTTCTCCTTAAACAGGAATTTTTCCATTCCATCAAAGAAGCTTTCAGGAAGCTCTAAGATGAAACAAGTTGCTAAGAGTTTTGGTAAAGAAGATGTTGTTTTCTAATAGAAATATCAGTTCAAAGCTATATAACGAATTTTAGAAATGTATTTTTAGACTAAACATTACAATAAAAGCTTCAACAAGCTTCGAAAAATGAGAAAAAAATATTTAACAAAAAGTTAAAAATTATGAAATTGACATTTTTCTATTCAACTATTTAAATATTCAAACATTGCTTAAAACCCAATTTTAAGTTTGCTAATATTCTTACAAGCTTCCAAAAGCTTAAACTTTATACAAATATAAGATCCTTCACTCGATGTCAAGACGGTTGTGTCAGGAAGTAGCGAGAAACGTCTTCAGCTGCCGTCATGTCAAAGTTTACAGGGAAAAAAGTTTGTCATTTTGTTTATTAACATCGTTCACATTAAACATAAAATTGAGACATGAAAATTGATGGAATCGAATGAATCGATTTTCCGCATTCGTGTTTGTGTTCATTCTTCGGCAAAGTGGTGGAAATTTTACGCCCGGAAGTTTGTAAAGTTACAATTCAAAAGTGAACATTTTGCAAAGAAAATAATTAAATTAATCTTTCGGAAATATTTTTCGAGCCGCGCCACGTCCTAAGCTCTCGCAACATATCTTTAAAGTTTTCTGCTTATTGAAAACTTTGCCGCATGACTTCGGCCTTGTCATCGCTTTTATTTCGCCTTAATTAATTCCATTGAAGCTTTGCCGCCCACTATTTTCTTCGCTCACCGAGCATTCGAGAAATTGATTTCACCGGGCGCTGTTTTATTTGACTTTTACAACTCAAACAAAGGCTTTAATAGGCTCCGGTTGAGTTCGTAGATGTGAATCAAGTGATTAGATAAAAGCAGAATAGAGAATTGTTTCATTTCTTCCACCATCAATTCTTTCTTTTCTTCTATCTGTCTTTCCCTTTTTCAACCCCTCTAGTTCTGAGACGAACCGACGCACAATTCTCGATGTGTAATCTCCCCGTTCTCGCCCCACCACCGCCAAAAACAGAAGAAATAAAAGATTTCGTTTTCATTTCCCTTTTATCCAGCTGTGAAGACGTCTTCCACTGATATAATTTTTTACGATTATGTTCTGTTGTTTCATGAAAACTAAATGAGATTTTGTGATATAGCCAGCTTTAAAGACGTTTTGTCTGTTTGTCTGTTCTCACACCCAGCCAGCCCTCGTCGTGGGCTTAATTCTGTCAACTACTAAATTATTATTTCGGCTAAAATTGCTTCATGCTGAACTGAAATGGTTTTGTTTGTTGCTGTTTCTAAGCCTTCGACTTAAACTCGACGATTTAATTAACTCGATAAAAAATCTCTCGCACACAAATCCGACGACGAGGGCAAGGGCGGAAAAGGAAGGGAAATCATAAAAGAATCAACGTGGCCATGAATACACAGTAATTATTTTGGAATTAAATAAACTTTCTTGCCTTGGGCTGACATTCGCAGATTTTCTTTCCGTACTGCCTTCGAGTACATCAAAAACTAATGTAGGCAAAGCTTCATAAATTTCTTTTTAGGAACGCGGAGACAGAAGGAAATTCATTTTGTCTTGCTTTGTGATCTCACAATCAAAGCTTTTGATCGAACGGGACCCGGGGCAAGTGAATGGCACATTAAAGCGAAAAACTTTGCGTGAAACTTTACTTTCAGGGTTCACCCTGAAAAATCAAGGTGATGGATTGGTTTTTTCGTTTTGTTTGTTCATTCTTTATAATTCTTTATTGAATTTCTTCTTTTAGAACTTTGCAACTTTGTTTCATCGCCAATGTAAAGTGAATTCCGTTCAATTTCAAGTTTCTATATGTTATGTTAGTTTATTCATGGAGTTTTTCCTTCTGAAAATTCTTCGGTTTTCTTCCCTTCGCTGTTCCGATTCGTCAGCTTTTCCCCCGGGGAACACAAAGTTATGCCCTTGATTACTTCCCTTCCATCTCAGTAATGATACCATTTCATTTAAATTCCTTTTTGCTGGAGCGAACCCGACAAGATCGAACAATAAATAACATTAAAAATAAATAACTCGAGTGGCGGGCGAACAGAAAAGCACGGTGAAATTGAGATTCTCATTTTTCGTTCCGTTTATTTATTCTCTTCCACCTTGTCAACGTCAGTACAATAAACAGACAGATACTAGCTTCGGGTACACTGCCAACGTTGATGTTCGCGTGCTTAAATATTCCGTGGCTAGATTTAAAAGCCTTTTTTAATAACATGTGTGCATATTCAAATTCTATAGAAATGTCGACTTGTGAAGTACTTTGAACGTTTTTCATTGTAAACAGCAATTTAATGCCTTGCGTCGTTTTTATGAAGCCAAATTCTGCCACATTTAATGCCACATATCCGACTAAACGATTTGATTGTTCGAGTCTGGCAAAGCCCAGCTCAAGGTTCTCATGTCGACGACTCTTGAGCCAACAATCTTTTGTTCCTTCTTGCATGAAGAGAAGTTCATCAAAAAGTGTTATCGAGACTGCTTCTGATTCTAAAGAAGGATTTTGAAACATGCCAACATCCACTTCACCGTTTTGGGATCAAATTTATGCTATTCAAGCGTAGAAGTTTCGAGAGTTTCCGCCAATTAAGCCTTGCGGAATCCCAAGTTGAAGTTTTGACTTATCCATGGCAGAACAGCCTCTTAAAAGTAGCTTTGAGAATTATTCAGCGTGTATTCTTAAGCTGCACGGGCTTTTAAAACTATTGGTTTGTAATTTTGTGTGGTACTGAAAGCTTCAAATTGTGCAAATTTTATGTAACAAGAGAACTTCAACTGGATCAAAGTTAGTGCATAGAAAGCGTTTTTAGTAGCTTAACTTATGTACTTTTGAAAAAAATAAACAAACAAACTGAAGTCTCAATCTCCCAATTCAGAAATGCATTTTCAAGTGCAATGAAAAATGAATTGAAAACTTCAAAATTTGTTGGGTTTCAACATAAAATGACATAAAATATTATAAATTTTCATCATCTCAATATGATGATCAACCTTTTGTGACTTTTGATACGAAAATCATATTTCTACAAACACAAAAGGGATATTCCGCTGACTAAGCGTTTCAGTGACAGCTTCAACAAGCATCGAATTGATTTGGACAAGTGAATTTTCGACGTAATCAGTGATAATTACGATGGACCCCAAAACAAACACGCTTCGTTAAGTAAAGTGCTTGACTCTGTTTGTGATGGACGCGATGAGAAGTTCAATTTAAACATGTCAGAATGCTGGAATCACAAGCACATTGAATGCACATACGAAACACTTTTGACAGTACGTGTTCAATTTCTGCAGCATCGCGTTTTAAATTAAATTTATGTTTGCACATCAAAAGCTTACTGAACTAGCAAACTTTGTAAGGCAATAAATTGTGATCATTCACATATATTCAAAACGTGACTACTTATCAGCGGCATTAAGTGAGTTTGCTTGTTTTCGCTGCGGACAAGCTTTTCATTGCTGAAACTATCGCCATTAATGAAATTTATTGCAGCTGTTTCTTAACTTCTAATTAATTGATGAATGCTTGACTGCTTAATTTTATGTGCCGGATTATGTTTCGCTTCCAATTTAAAATCGTGGCAAAAGTTGGAAGAAATAAAATTTTACCCTCGACTGGCGCTCCACCACAATCTTTTCAAAACAACAAATTATATTTCTGTGTCGTAAAGCTTAAAGCGACTCATGGAAATGCCAAATATATACTTTGACTCGTTAAATTAAGATGAATCGTAGTAGAGAAATCTGCTGAACACAATGGATCCGCTTTTCATTCAGCAAAATAATTTGTTCATGAAGATGAACGTTTTTGTCTTCCTTTATTTGGGATCGTCAGTCAGTTATGTTTTCAAACGCGTTTGAAATTGTTTAGCTTCAGATTTAAATCATCGAAGATTAGCTTCATGAATTTCTCTGCCACAAGTTCCACACTCGACGATAATCCCTTCTCCAATATGTGCTGATTTCAAAAGAAAATTAAACACATTTTCCTTCTCAAACAAACAGTTTTTGTTCTTCTGGCATAATTCGTAAACAAACCTAACTTTTTTACTCTGTTGTTCTGTACAATTTTCCTTCATTACGTTTACCCAATGTATGTGGAATACACTGGAAGACATAAAAACGATGATTAATGTGGATTTGAATCTCTTTAATTTGTCATACTGTTTGTGTTGAGAAAGTTTCTTCTAAAACATTTCGGAATTATTCAAACTCAAGAAGCGTGAAAATTTTTCATCCTTTCGATGAGATTACTGCAAATAGCGAAACTTAATTTGGCATTTTCGACGAAACAATTACTAACTTAACATAATCAAGCAGAAAATTCAATTTTCCGCATTCTTTCACATCCCCATACTGCAAGGATAAATGAAACTATTTCTTGAAGATTCTCCACGTCGAGGCATAATTAAGTTTCGGATACAATTTCAAGATTATTCTGAGATGCAAATCACTTTGGTAACAAAATAACTTTCGTCTACAAAGACGATACATTTCTGTGGAGATTTTTTGAAGCAACTGAGTTGGTTCGTAGGTGATGACAACGTATTTGCTTGTTTCAAGGCTAGAACTTGTACATCGTTAAAAAGGTTTCAATTTTGACAGTTGTTTAGGCTCTGGTTTTACAAAAACTTTTTTATTGATTCAACCTCAAAGAATTTAATTTAAACCACTTAGTCATTCATAGACTTCCTACCCTACTTAAAAAATGTCCCCAAAACTAAAGCCCAGGTTAAACATTCAATCGATTTTCAAAACCTTGCTTGAAGCAACATAATAACAGTCAGAACATCTAGTGAAAGCAATGTGAAACATTAGTTCATGTTTTTTTATTTGTGAGCGCTTTCGATGTTAATGTTATTTACATAATCAATTTCCATATCACTGGGTGGTGGGCTTGTTCAATTTGCATAAAGGATACAAATTATATTAAATAATAATTATGTTTATCCTGTATTCCGAATGATGTATGGGTGGAATAAAAACAAGCCATAATACATCCAAAAAACCATCCGGCCTTTGTTAAAGGTTTAAAATCGAGATGAAATAAGCGCGAGAGAGAAAAACGTTGAAATCATTCAAGTGTCAAGCACTTTTATTGTTCTTCGCGGAATTTTGTAGCGAACCACTTCGCCGACCACAAAATATTCAAATTATACAATTTTATTGAATACTCATTAAGGACCAGAAGCGAACATATTATCACCCGCTCACTTTGTAATTAAAGCGCGCACACGGGACGAACAATTCAAGCAGAATAGCTTTTGGCACCGCTGACAACCATATATCACTGATAATGAATGAAGGTTGCTGTGCGGTTAGCGTTTGTAATTGAATTGGCTGACTAGTTTCGGGTATCAATTATTGTTATGCACGAAACGAGAGCTTTGTTTCTGAATCGCACAAACTTCCACACAAAGTTTTCTCTCGGTTTGACAACAATTAATTTCTGTTTTCAAGCGGCGTTTGTGTTTTGTCAATAAAATCTTGAAAACTTTGCTAATTGCTGTTTTTATCCAATCGCATGCAGTCAACAGGAGTTGTGTTGACTGTGATGCTTTCATGACATCACTCGTTAAAAGAATTTAATGGCGCACATGAAACGCGTGAAGTTAATAAAATTGTGACTTTATTAAGTTAACAAGTCATTTGCACAACACGAATGCTTAATAACAAATCCTGAGGTTTTCATTATAAATTCACATAATTATGCGAGTTTCCCTCAAACACTCGTGCTTTTGTCGCAGCCACCCCAACTCTTCTCGCTGAGTATGTGTCGAAATCTGAAAGAAGCATAAAATAAGCTTAACGAGAAAATCTAAAATTAATGAGAAAGTTACACAAATGTGCTTGAAGGTAACACAAAGAACAAAGCAAATGTTTCCATAAGCAGACACTTCGTGTGGCATCAATTTAGGTTACACGGACTAAGACTCCGTCGGCAAATCCTTTTTAATTGAAATTTGAATTGTTGATTGTTAATTGTAATTTCGCGAGAACATTAACAAACATGTTACAAATTTATTGAGTTTGAACTTTGTCAATAATTTCGTACAATAACAATAATTTAAATTTAATTAATTATTTTAAATTAAAACTTTGGTTAATTAACATTGTTTTGTTTTGATCGAGCTTTCAAAGTTCTGGAATTTTTTGAGGTTTGAAAACTTTAATCACGAAGTTACAACTTTTGACAATATGAAATCATTCACACATCATTGGATTTTATCTTTAACTAAACTGGTTGCTTCTTGCTGTATAAAAACATGAAGTTTTACACTCAACAGAATCCACAGCATAGTTAAAAACTCTAAAATGTTTTTATGTTTTGAGAGCTTAACCCTAATGTCCTTCTGAAACTTAATCTTAATCAATTCTCCTGAAATTGCTTTCTGTATGGTTAAATTTTATAACTTTTGGCTATAAAAAATTTCTAAACCCTTCCAACTCTGCGTATAAAAACTTGCGACATTGAAAGGGTTAATTTCTGCACTACATGAGTTTCTTTTAATGTCACAGACTTTTTGTACGACATTGCTTGATGACTGCTGGAAATGACAAGTTGGTGAACGCTGAAGATACAGTTTTTCTTTGTCAATGAAAACATTTCTCGCATTGAGACATAAAATAAGACGTATAAATTGTTTATGGCCAATTCATCGGGGCTAAAGCTTCTTACCACCCGAATACAAATAAGTCGATTTTAATTTTCTCTACTATTCTAGTGTATCAAAATTTATGGCTGATGTGAAATAGAGCGCAATATTTCACCTCCGGAAATTTATGTATGCAAATGAGAGATTCTGTACACCCAACCAAGTCTTCCGAACTCGACTTGATAGTTTGTAGTTCTAGTTTAGTGTTTTATGGAGTGAAAATGAATAAATTTGCTAATTGCTGTTCTCGATTTTCTCGTTGCAGGTTGACTAGCGTGCCAAGCTCGATGCACACGAATTCCAAGACAAACAAAATGTGGAAATTGAAAAAGTTTTAATAGTTGAAGAGAAAAGGAAAAAAGCTTCAATAATGTTAATAAAGTTATCATCAATCCTCGTATGCAACGTTATCGTGATAGCAGTTTTGATATCTGAAGTAGTGCACGCTGCGCATGCGGATCTCTACAAAAATGCCCGGCTAGGCACTCGGATCGTGCAGACTCGCTACGGGCGTCTGCAGGGATTGGTTCTTCCCTTAGACAACTTCAAGTTTCTGAAGCCTGTTGAAGTATTTCTATCAGTTCCATACGCTACGCCACCCACACGCAGTAATCGGTAAGTTTTCTATTTTCTATCGCTATAAACTTTCTGACTTTGAGTTCATGTCGAGAAAACTTTATTTTACGATTTTGAAATTTCTCGTCGTTGCCACTCTTCGCTCCCTTCTTCACGTTTGAAGTTTATTGACTCTGCGAACGCTTGGAAGCTGTTATGTCTTGTCGATTCTGAAGGAAATGAGAAAATACTATCAACAGAAAATAAAATTGAAAACCATCTTTATCTCTCGAAAGAAACACATCAAATTAACATAAAAAAATATGAAACGAAACGAATCCCCCAAACACCAGTAAAAAGATGCAATAAATAAAAACAACATATTACGAGTTCGCCTTAAATATTTTTCGCATTTCTGAGAGCTTTCTTCATGAAATCGAATATCATGTTTCAGACACCCCCAAAAGCATCCCTTCGAAGTGTTTATGCAAACACATTCTGAATTCGATTTATTCGAAATGCGACTTATGACCCATTCCCAGGGTGTATTAAAAGAAAATGTTTCAAACTTCGATCATTCCGGCGCTTTCAACATTAAACTTTAAACATTCTGACATGTCGTAACTTTAGTTTTATTTCTCTTTCCTAAAAGGTTCAAAAAGCTTTATGTTAAAAGCGAGTGTTTTTCCACTCGATGCTAAAAAGAACTGTTAACCTTCTAACGATGACCAAGTTAAAGTAAAAATCAGGTGGTTGGAGAACGCAAAGCAAGAGAAAGTTTTTTTATCAATCGATACATTAAACTTTGCTAGAACTTCTCTAAAAGCTTTTTTAAAAGCTCGACATTTAAGAATCAAAGTTTGAACTTTAAAAAACATATTTCTTTAAAAACTTTCAAGGTTTTTGTACAAACTATCACAAAAATCAATTTGATGTTATGTCGTCACTTTTCTAATCTTGTGATCACGAAACTCGTAAATGCTACAAAAACATCAACAAAAAGTTTATCCGGCATCGGCATCACCTGCGAAACCTATGTACATTGCGTCAATTTCTCGGAGTTCAAAATAAGAGAAGAAAAATATTAAATTTTACGACAACGATTATTACAAAATCCCTCGCAAATACCTGACGCATTAAGGTGAAACATCTATTAAGAGATCCTACCGTTTAAATACGCAAACTGCCGTCAGCTTTGTCTTTGATTATTTTTGTGTTTCAGCAAACTGGATTACGCTGTTTGCTCAACGCGGATTCAAAAAAGTAGGGAAATCTAAAAAAGCGGTTTAAACACATTTGTTTTTGTTGAACAGCGCACAATGGATTAAATGTTATCAGTATCAATATTTTAATTGTTGCGTCTGTATTTTTTCGCTGCGTAAGGGATCATGAAGCAAGCAAACATTTAATCCAATCCACTGGCTAGCATTAATTAAGCACCCCAAGCAATTACTATGCTAAACAAACTGATTTGTATGTAAAACAACTTTATCATTCATAACAAAAAACGAGATCTCTATTTCTCATCTCTGCCAGCGGCACTCGAACGCTACAATTTTCATGAAGATCATCCATCCCTAAGCGCTTTACCATCATCGCATCTTCCCCTGTACACTCGCGTTGATGGAATGGAATAAGAAATTCTTTAGTTTCAATTATTTCTAGGGCATGAATTATTTTCGGCTTCATTGCTCTGGGTGGAAGTGTTTTCGCAACCGAATAGCAGCGGAAGAAAAACGAGAAAAATCCGAGCAAGAAATAATGAGGAAGGGAAAACAACCCAGATGAAAATAAAAATAAATTTTCATGGCGCAATATTTCCTTTTTCGCCGCCGTGAGAAAGCAACGGTACGAGGCATAAGTGCTGGTGTCAAAATGAAATTCCGCAAATTTCTCTTTTTTTGAATGTGTGCACACTTTGAACATGAACACGGGGAAAAAGTCTCCACAATACATTTATTTTTCACGTTTCGAGTGATTCAACATGATGTGAAAAACAATGGCGAACTTTGACGTCTGTATGCTTATTTGTTGAAAGTATTTACAACTCTATGACTTCGTTTATAAAGAGTAATTTTTTAATTTCAAGATGTTTTATTATAGACACGACCCGCTCCTGTGCTTGCAATGTGGAGAATGTATAGAAATGAGGTCTTACAGTTAAAAATTGAAGCTTTTACTTGGTTCTTTGCTATTAAAAGTTGTACAAAAGTTTATTTCTATACTTTTCTAACACTGAAAGATATAAATAGCCAATGAAAGCTTCTTCAAAAGCTTATTTTAAAGGCTTATAAAGTCAATTTTATTTTGACAATCTTTTCAAAACTATCGAGCATGAAAGCTTCAAAAAAGTTTCGGACAATGTGAAATATACTTCCGAGTAATAAGATTGCCTGTCAAATTTCCAAAGCTGAATTTAAGCTTTAAAGCTTGACTAAGCTTTTAAAAGTTCATCAAAGCATGCCAAATTCTAGAGAAAGCATGAAAATTTCAAAGAAAATGTAAAGCTAAAGTTGAAAGCGTGTCCAACTCACTGAATTCATCTTCAAGAAAAGAATTTCACAACCGAAATACTTCTACAGTTCTAAGCCCCGGAAATAAATTTATTCATAAGAAGAATTTAATTCCACTTCTGCTTTATTTACAGCATTCTCTCTTGCCTGCTGCCCAAACCATAGATTAAATGGCAAACGTCCGAAAGGCGTAAATTCTCATCGAGAACGGAGGCATGACAGAACACAAGAAACAATAAAAGAAAAACCAACAAACTTGTGAGATGGAAAAAAAAGAAGCGAAACTTCTGAAAAGCTTATCCCGAAAATGACTCGCACGAATTTTCTTTTCAACAACATTTCATCTCTCATCTCATCGGCTCTCAATTTTTGCTTGGCTGCCGTGTGTGCCTGCACGACACTTCTTTTTTCCATTCACAACCGAATTTTACGTCACGACACATGAAAACATTTCTGAGAAAATTCGCTTATCATAATATTTTTATGGGCATTAAGGGCGAGAGGGCCGACAAACAACAAAACTAAACTTTTCTTTCGTCTCTTTATGGTTTCCGCTATCTCGAGACGATTTTCCATGATACATGAATATAATATGCGATGAGTTTTCCATGTAATTTGTTTTTTACTACTTGTTCAGCAGCCCATACGAATCCAAGGACCACAAAAACTGAAGAAGATACAAAGAACGAAGGGATCGTAGACAATGTACATCATTCTTTACGGTGGCGTTGCGTAGTTCAATTTCACCGTTGTTCTTGGCAACGAAGCTTCTACACTCTACGGCCGTATTTGGGTAGATTTTGGATTTGTTTTTTCCAAGCTTTACCATCTTCGACGATATGTTTTCACTACATTAAGTCTCTGATGATTTAGGACCTCGAGAGAGTAAAAATGAAAACACGATGCTGAGTTTATACCTAACCAAGCTGGAATCATCAACCAAACTTTTAAAATTGAATTTACGACAGATAAAATTGATCGGCAGGGTGATTTTCACCCCATTGACGATGATGATGTCATCGCGCACATGGCTCCGTCAAGAAGGCTGATTCGACATGACTTCTGCAGAAATTAATAACAATCTTGTCACAATATGATGTGGAATAGAAAAGTGAGAGTTTGCATGTAGCTGAAAGCGATTCACTCAAGGGAAAAGAAAAGTGGAATTGATTGTTAAAACAAAATAAAAATGATTTTCTCGGAATTTATTTATAAATTCTCTTTGGCTTCTCATTGATGCTGCTTTTTGTGTCAATTCAACCCTTTCATATCAATCAAACAGCGACATATTCCATGTTTGAATTTTGCAAAACAGCAAAGCGAGAGAACAAATCAAAATAAAATAAATTCCACGAAGCAAAAGTTCAACTATGTCAAGAATTTATGCATATACAAACTCGAAAAGTGGATAAGCTGAAGCATGAGTTTGATTTAACATAGTTAGGAATCAAGAGTGTGGTTGAATTGTCACGAGAAAACAATTTTGTGATTCAACAGAAGCTTTCAATGATCTTTTTGAAAAAGTTTGCAAGTTTTTAAAAGCAAACCCGTCTTGACATAAGCTACAAAAAAACTTTTCAAGAAAGCTATACAACATTTTCAGTTGAAAGACCTCAAAAAGATTTTTAAAAGATTAAATGGAAGATTTCATAAAAATATAATATTTTGAAGTTTCAAAGTCTTGACGAAATTTTAAATCTTTCAAAATACAAAATGCAAAGCTGAACCAAATGCGTTTAAAGCTTTTTAACATAAAAAAAAAACTTTTATCTCTTTGATGAACTCAAAGTAAAACTTCCCTGAGTATCGCTATTTTGCTAATCTGATTATTCACAATAACAGCTGAATGTTGAGACTGAAAAACTTAAGCTAATGAAGCCAAATGACGTAACCAGAAATGTTCCTTCTTAAAGCTTCTGTTGAGTTCGTTCGTCCATAAACATAGAAAAGCTCTCGGAAACTCTGATAATTTCGACTGACACGTAAACAGATAAAATGCAATGAAATGCTTTTAAAAATTCATTTCTTGGGTAACATGACGCTCCAGATTCATTCTATCAGTCCTTGCCATGGAATCGTGATTGTCAAAATTCTATTCGTTGACGATAAATCGCATTGAAATCAAAGATCGCTATCGAACCAAAAACATTCACATAACTCATAATTAAGTAGTTAGTTGATGAATTTTCTTTGTTGAAACTTCCGGGCTTCGTCCATTTCATTAATTGAATTCTCATCGATCCAAGCTGAACAAAGCTTTCAAGCAGCTTTAATGACGACATTACATTCATTCAAGATTCTTGAGTATTTATTAGCTTTTCTCAAGGACTCTAAATGCTTTTTTTTTATCAAAAATCATGTTCGGCTATTACAGTCACTTTTTTAGAATTCGACGTTTCTCATTGTTCAATCACGCAACAAGAAAGAAAGCTGTAAGCAAATCAATATCAAAATTTATTGATTTTTCTTTTCAACTGAACAGTTTTGTCGTTTACTTTCGCGTACTGTCTGGAAGACGTTGAATCAAGAAATTATTCTGACACAGCGGCTTTCATTTCAGAATCACTCAATTTTTCATCGCATTGTGAGATTTATGCTGTCAAAGTATGAAAATTTTCTTTAAAAGAGAAAACGCGTTGGAAAGCACATCAGTGGCCTACAAAAGACCTGTTTAAGCATTCCAACGAGAAAATCTCGTCTAACAGCTTTTTCCTTGACAAATGTCTATGCATTTGTCACGTCAAGGCAAAAATCAGCGTTCAGTGCTTTTGAACATTTTCTATTCACTTGGAAAGCCTGTGTGCGCTGCTTAAAAAATCTCTTTGAATATGTAAATGAAGCTCATGAAAATTCAAATAGCTGGCATTCAAGGTTGTTTCATCATGGAAAATCTTGAATAACGATGGACTGAACTTTAACATAATTTTTGATTGCGTAAACTCGAGTTTGGTAGGCAAGAGAGAAATTCACTGAATGATAAATTGGGGGATGAAGTGAACGTAATTACAGTAAAAAGGGGAGAGATGATGTCGGAAACTCTTAAAGAGAAGATTTGTGAAATTTAAACAGTTGCTAGGTTGGGTATTCGGAACAAATATTTAGTGAAGATTTTGCCAAGCTTGGACAAGCATCTGCAGTAGAAACATTGCGTTGTGTACAGATTATGTTTGGCCTAACTTTTTTTCACAAAGTTTGGGCTTGCTGTGCAACATTCTAATTAAAATGAAAACAATTTTAATTATTAGTAACATACAAAAGGTTAAGCCTGAACAAAAGCGATTGTGCCTGTTTGTTCCAAAGCAAGCGGGAAGCAAAGTTTGTCCTTGCAAGGTAATCTTTCTAGGCCATATCAATCTTGGTTAATTTGTTGATAAATAGGCTAACTGACTTCACCAACTGTTCTCCTAATTTTCATGGGAATCATGTTCAAGTTGTTAGCAATAAAGGAAACTCTCGATCATACTTAAACTTTCTATGCCAATGGCGGAAAGTTTTGATTCAACTATAATGACCACGTCATTGCCTGAGAATGGCCTCTCAACAATCCACGGAGAAGCATTTCAAATGTGGAAACATAAAAATTAATCGAAAAACTTTTTAAATTTAGCAAATAATACGCGCAGCTTTTCATAATAAATAAATTGCCGAATGAAGAATACTAACAAAAACCACTTTTTATCCAAACAATGGCCCCGAAAAAGAAAGCATAAAAATGTTTCATGAAAGAAGTGTAATTTGTGAATTGGATGGAAAGGAAAGACTCGTCGCTACACATAAAATAATTTATACTTTCATTTCATCACGAGTAGAAACAAGAACACAAACAAGAGAAAAATTCGGATTGGAAGAAAAGTTTTGACCAATTTATTTTTATTAAACTTGGCTATAGCAGTCACATTATGTATGAGTTTACATCCAAACGAGCGCCTTTTTCTGTCAACGACATTTCATCTTCCGCCCTTAGAACAGAAACCACATTAAAGTGCCGTTGCGACCTGAAAGTTAGATTGAAACTGTTTTAATGTTGGTACGCTAAAACATTGCTCTTTTGGACCGGAAAACGAGAATGTTTCCTTGAAACCCGGTTGCCTTTGCACCCTTCTCGGTTTTTGAAGGTGGCAGAACCTTCAAGTAGCTTTCCATCCATTCTTCTATTCACCTAGTGATGCATGAGTAAATCATAAATTTGGTGGGAAAGTTTTGCTCGGTGGCATATGCAAGCAGACGTGGTGAAGCAGGAAGAATGTTTCGGCTTGAGAAGGTGAAGGAATGTTTCAAAAATGATTAGGATTCCAAAATTCTACTCGGTTTTTAATATTTTGTCATGAAAACTAAAAGTTTTTTACTTGAACGAGTATGAAATCTAGTAGAAATGTTTACACGGGTTTGAACTTGATTAATTTTCTGTCAACAAATGTTCAAAGCGTTTTCTAGCGGCCAAATGGTGGCGAACAGTTGTGCAAGCAATTTGACTTGTGCTTGACAAATTACACATAACTAGAAGACTACAAATAACTGTAACATAGTTGACAGTGCCTTTGAGGCTTTTGATTGAATCGGCAACAAAATAACACTCTGATAAAGTTTCATGAAGTTCTGTTTGATCAACAAACAACAAATGAAAGACAAATGTTGAAAACTGTCGTGATAGCATCAAACACAAACAACTCTCGCACCAAACTAGGTGAAATAAATTTGTAATTAACATTTTCGACAAATTTTTGCGCAGTATCGAAACTAAAAGTTATTGGTAATTGAAATTTTCGTAATTAAAACCACTAATTAATTGCAAAACTCCGCAAATTTATCAGTCTAATGTCTCTCATCCACAAAGTTTAAATTAATGCAGTTTTTGTCTGTACCCACAGACGGAAAATATTTCATATAAATTATGAAAAGCCAAAGTTTCATTATTACAAGCGCTAGCAAAGTTCAAAATGAAAGAGTTTAACCAACTAATTATGTTGGTTAAAATTAAATTGAAAGTTAGTTCCTCATCGCTCGCAAACAAGAAATATCTGGAAACTTTTCATTGCAGCCGACAAAGTCTGTGCATAGTTTAAGGGAGCGTTTTCATCGTTTTCTCGGAAGTTGGAAGAAAATTTCATCAAAAATGAAATTTCCGACATGTGTTCCGATAAATCGACAAGGAAAATTTTCATTATGACTTCATTGCAACGCTCCATTTCCATCGGCCAACTCGTCACATGCTTTTCATTTAGTTTCATTCGATTATCGTAATATAAATGGAATGGATGCCATAAACTTTACAACTATTTTCATTTCGTCGAGTTTTGACATTTTATTTATACGCTCAACGGCTGCCATCAAGTAAGAGTTTTATGTTCCCAATTCAAATTTGTAGGAAAATGAAGAAAAGATGAAGGATGGTTGTGGTGGGAGGAAATGAAGAAGAAGATGAAGTTTTCCGTCGATGCCGCAAATAACGAAATGAATGGGACGGAACGTATCGAGAAAGTTAAGGAAGCACAAAATAGTGCCAGCCAGAGATAAATGTAAATAGAAGGGTTGCAAATGACAAGGTTTAAAATCGACTTCCGCTCGATGTCTCTCAAACTGCAAATTTCATCTTTTGAAGTGACAATATTATCGACATCACACCACTTCCATTTGTTGGTGTAATCAGTTTACGTGCTGTGCACCCTTTTGGAGCTTTGGGTTAGTTTGACTTTGTAAACTTCGAGTTGAAAGCTTTTACACATAAAGTCCAAATTGAAATGCTGGCTGACAAGAAAGTAACATTTGAGGTCTTAGTGTTGGGTAAATATGCACAAAGCTGAGGTGATAAAATTGGCAAATATTTAATTTTCATACCTGTATAAATTTAACTCAAACTTTTCAAGGAAAACATGAGCGCTGACTTCGAGTTTTGGTTAAACTCAAGCTTGAGTTGAGAGTTATCACATTTGGCAACGACAAGAAGACAAGTTGCTAAAAGAATCTAATTTATAAACTGCCAAGAAGACTCCACGAGTAAGACGACCTGCTTCGTTTCACATTCGTTCTTTCACTTCAGTTTGAATTAAGTTTGAAAAGATTTTCTTCTGATTTACCGTCGAGAAGACTTTGAAGACAGAAAGCATTCATGAGAACGCGTTAAGACATTATGGAATTCCTATAAGCCTTTTGAAAATGGAAACTTTTAATTAGCAATTATGTTCTGCCAAACATCCGCCTCGATATTTTGGTAAATCTGCCCGATACAAAGCACAAATCTGAAGGCTGTTGCTGTGCGCCAAGAATTTTTCATTTACTTTACTACTCGTTCAACACGAAATCCATCTAATGATGATGATGGGCAATAAAAGAACTGTATTCAATATTGTGTAAACGAACAGCGAGGGAACAAACTGGGTTGTTTTTCTCTTATTATATATTTTTGAGGGAAGTCCTGAAAAAGACCTGAAAGCGCCCATGAAGCACATTTTTCATGGATCTCTTGGCAAAAAAGGAAAGAAAGGGATGCTAATGCTGGCTGTTTTTCGTACTTCATAGCGACAACTGTCGCATGAAATGCTTCATGGAATATAAAGTATCTTTCAATTTCCTTTCCGTTCATCGGCATTGTTTAATTAAATTTAAGGGACTGTGACCAAATGTAGCCGTACTTATGATTTTTCCTTTCCAGCACACTTTCAAATTTTCACAAAATCATCTTTCGTAAAATTGGTTGGGAAAAGCGGCGATTCATTGATCCCGTTTGCAAAATTGATTATGTACAGCCAGAACTCTCAAATGTGATCAATATTTAAGTTGCTAAGCTAAATTGTTCCATTCATTATGCATGACTAGGTTCGTCTTGTCATGGATACACTTAATTTGTAAGAAATTTGATGAAGATCAAACCTCGACCTTTTGCGCCTTCTTCCCATCTTACAAGATTTCATCTCATAAATTTTGGAATCTTCTGGCAGAAGCTGGCTGTGCACTCAATTAGAAATCGAACTTTTAGGAATGTTTGTAAGTTAAAAGTCGTTCCATGGCAACCTTTCGAAGGTGAAAGGTCAACCATGGCAACCTTTCGACGGTGGAAGGTCAACCAAGGCAACATTTTTCAGCAAACAGTCTCTGCGTATCAATCTCGTGATGCTTCTGCAGTCACGAAAGATAAAATTAATCTATTCGCAATACGGGCTAAAATTACCCAATCCCTATCGCCCGAAAAATGATGGAAACATTCTGGCCATGATTCATCATGTGTTCGCCCAATGCCTGATTTCATTTAACTTTGAGTGGGCTCAAGAAAGGAGAAGTCGATGAATTTATTTGCCGAGGGAAGCGAAGAAAAATGGACTTTGACAACGAAGAAAAAAGGGCGATTTTACAATGTCCCAACACAAACATTCAATTTTTTCTCGGTTCGAGGTTATCACGTTGAATAGACTTTTGAGAATACTCGTCGGAGACGTAAAATTATTTGAGTCACATATTATGCAAACTTGTAATTTAAGAAAAGTCCATCATATAGTAAGATGTAGGTTCTTCAAGGAATTTTCGGGTCGAAGCAAATGTCAGAGGCGACGAAATTGGACGATTTTTCACTCCTTCTTAATGGAAGTTTAGAGTGGAAGAATTTCCGACAGAAATTTTTCGTTATGTTTACGAGACGATGAGCTTCATTTTTCACTAAGAACTGCCATGTCAAATGGCTCGTGTGGGATGTTGATAATAAATAATGAGCTTAACTTAATAAATAATTTAATAAGTTTCATAACAAAAGCCTTTCGAGAGAGATATTCAGCCGAAAAATTATGCTTTTAAAGTTTTGCAAAAGCTTCGAGGCGCATTTTGTTAATGTATCAAGTTGTCTGAAGCAAGTTGTTTTGAATTTTTCTCCATTTGTAACATTGAAAGTTTGAGGTTTCGAAATCTTGGCGAGAACATCCAGCCCTTAATGACAATTTTAGACTGCTGATACAGTTTTGGAAGCTTTATTTAATTTTCAGGGTACGTAGGAGTTGAGAAACGATGTTTCTGAGATTTAACATCGTTAGCAAAAGTTCATTTGCAAAAATGTAGTGATGAAATATAAGATGTTTCAATTTGATGTAAATTTGGTGTTTTTACGGGCTACGTTTGAGTGATATAATTTTGATAAAGTTAGAATAAAGCTTTTAAAAAAGTGTTTAAAGTTTTTTCAAGTTTCGTAAAAGTTTCAAGGCTTTTTTAAGTATTTTAGAAGGTTCTAAATGTTTCAATCTCGTGAAAATTTCAAAGACTTTTAAAGTGTTTTAGAAACTTTCTACGTATTTTAGAAACTTTCTACGTATTTTAGAAGCTTTTATAATTACCTTGAAAGCTTTTTAAGCTCATTTAAGTATGTTGAAAGCTTTTATTAGAAAGTTAAAAGCTATCCAAAGTGTATTGAAAGCTCGAAAACTTTTCTAAATGATTTACAACAATCGTTATAACAACTTTATCAGTAAGTTTGAATTTTCCTTTCAAAATTTTCAATGAAAATCACCTGTATACATCCAAGTTCATACTTGCATGGAATTAATCTCTTCTACCGAATGAATGTACAAACATTTTCTTTGTTGAGTTCGTCTTTTCGATGATCTCACGACACGGTGCCTGATTACATTTCAAGCATTGCGTACATCGGAAGACTTTTAACTCTGATGAAAGCAATCGAGCTACGAACTTCTCAATCCTTCATGTACAAGACACATTCGTCTTCGAAGGTAAACATTGAACAAATGTAAACAGTCGTAGATTTTTCATCATCCTTTTAACGATTCTAGAATACGAAAATATTTGCATTTCTCCCTTTGCTTGAAAAGTTGATTTGATCTAAAAATGAGAACGGAATCTAATAAATAATCTTGTATGAACCACAACAGTTATTTCTACACCCATTTCAGCGTTACAGAGCTCGAATAACTTGAGGCGCTTTGATATATTTTTTGCATTGAATGATTGCTTCTCACAAAAACAACCCACTTCGCTATATGCTTAAAGAAAAATTGAAAAAATCCTTGAAACTCAGAAACAATAGGCATATGTCGCTATCGCTTGGAGGGTTACTCAGAATTTCGGGACTAGAAAAACGCAAAATTCCGCTTTTTCCGCTAATGATGTAAAGATGAAGGTTTCAGAAAGTCAACATTTTAATTATGTTCCCAAAAGCGATTCTTCCCTTTGCCAGGCAGGCACTCGTAAATGTTTAACGTTTATTTCATTAGGTAATTACAGACACACGCAGCACATCAACGTCTTGCCAAAACTCGATCAATATCCACGCCTGTAGCCTAAGGAAGCAAAGCTATTGAATTTTCGTTGAGTTTTCAGTGTTTTTCAATTATTCATCCAAAAAATGGTTGAAATTCAAATTCTAATTAAATTACGGTTTCCGTTCGCAATATCTCGGGTTTCATTACTAAATTTCTCGTAAAACCATTTAGACGAGTGGGGATTTATGTCGGGCGGTGGTTGCGACATTAAAACCACAGCCTCGACGAGAATTTCCATCACATTGATGGGAGAAGCCAATGAGAAAGAATGTTCGCATTTGATATTTTTATTAAAATTAGCCTCGGGTGATGCTTGGATGGCTACAGTGCAACTTAAAAGGACTCAATTTTTTAGAATATTTCTTTCTAGATTCTTCATAATTCCTTTGGAATTTTGACATGAATATTGTTTAATGCATTTAATAAACATATCTTTATGTGAAAACCTGCTTGTTCTCTGTTCAAAAAGTTTTGCGATGTTAAATTCGCAATACAATGTTAATTCTGACGTCACAGTCTGATAAATGCAACGTGTTTTCAAAGTTAAAGCTACTCCCACTCAATGTTGCAACAATTTCACGTTAATTCAAAAACCCCGCAAGCAGAACTTTGTCCGGAAAATTTATTTCAAACTTTGTTCGACGTCTCAAAACAGGCATTTGCTTCAGTGAATATCTTTCTCTGCCTCGTAAAGCCATTTATTTACATACACACAGTCTGAATAAATCTATTAGGCGGCGGAAATACGGCGAACAATTAGGAAGCTATCCAGTTAATCGCTAATTACTATCGTAAACTTCTCGATCGGGGGACAATTTACAGCTTAAAGCAATTATGTATCAGTTAATGGAGGTGGCGTAAAAGTGTTGGAAAATATTTCCAGCTATAAAATAATAATCACCACAACTGGTGACGAAGAGTTGAGAATACGTCAACTTTCCACTTTTTCGAGCTTGCGCGCCTATTTGCAGCAGAGAAGACTTTTCAATCACGACAGTCGTGTAAAGCATCAACTTCTGACGCTCTTCAATACACTCCGAATGTGAACGATGTAGATGAAGCATGGATATGACTGGAAAATTAACGACATTTGATGCTATCGCTGAGTGGGTGTCTCGGAATTTGTCATAATATTTCCTTTTCGAGTAAGTTTGCGCGCGTGATTCTTGCTCAAACAAAGATTATGATGAAAAAATAAGCCCGCCTTGTGGCTTTGTATTGAAAAATTCCAATTAAACACGCAAGGGATGAAAGGAACGAGGCTTCAAGTGCCTGCAAACACTGTACATAATGAAGGAGAGAAGGAAAACAAAGAGTCCAAGGCAGGCAAGAGCTTTAGATCTTTCGTCTTTGATAGAAAAGTTTGTGTTCAAAACATTATGCTGTACTTTAAAATGATTAATCACTCTCCGTGGTGAGTAAGTATTAAGGAAAGTGGAGAGATGGATATTTCATAGACTCCAACCACTTTGCGCCTTTTTAATAACAATAAATTTAAATTAGTAACGGAAAATATAATTGCATCGTAATTTATCATGTTTACTTTGAAATCGATTAATGCATGCTCTCTTTGCATGAAGGGCTGTGCCCGAGCGTGTGTGGAAACTAGAATCAGACGCCGCATGATCCTTTATCATGTATCGTAGTTGCGGGTGGATGGATGCAGTTGCTTTTGATGGTCACAAATAAAACAAAGTTCGCAGATTATGTGATGAAATTTGTGCTTGAAGCGCGGTTCCGTGTAATAAAATAAACTTCCACTAAAAATATAATAAACTTCCATTAAAATTGAAATTTGAAATTTCGTTTTGTCGTCCTTTTAAACAGTTGCCATTCATGGAAACAACTTAATTTAAAAGCTTCACACGACAACAATCGTTGCAGCACAAGCATCAGCGGAAGACAAATTTTATTTTCCTCATATCTACGCTTTCGACTCAGACACTTATGAGCATAAAACATAGAATTTTGCAGACAAAATATGCATTTGCTATGATCTGTAATGGCACAAATATTTGAGTAAAATTTCCTGAAAAAGTGCTTGAAAACGTTTCAATCGACGATGCTTTGATTTAAAGCTTTTTCAGTTCCTGGCTTAAAATATTTTGGGTTTTATTAAAAATATTTTAAATCGGCGGTTATTACATTTTCTTCTAATCACTGGAGCTTATCGGCTGCGATGCCTTCACGACCTGAACTTTTTCTTGCTTGATGCTTGGTTCGTCCATCTGCAGATTCTTCATTTCCTGCTCCATTTTTTCAAGATAAGCCTTGCTCCGGTTGAACCTCATTTTGATTCCATCGAGCTTATCGCGGAATTCTTTGAGATTTTCCTTGACGATCGGTTTCGATGCTCCTTGGTTGAATTTCGGTGACTTGTTCGGCGGTAGCAGAGCTGATCTAGTGGATTCTTCCGTCATCTTCTTCACGTCATGCTTCAGTTGTTGGAACTCGATGGCGTTGTGCACGTTGTGCATGATTCCTTGCAGCTTTTTTTGAACATTTTGCAGCTTTTTGATGACTTGATTGTTTGCTCCCACTTTCGGAGACTGCTGAACTTGCGAAGATTTTTCGGAGACCATCTGCTTGTTCGACTGCTGCAATTGATCGATCATGATCTGCAATTTTGCGGTCTCAGCCATCGTCGCGATGACTTCTTGACTCATTTTGACTCGTTTTCCAGCTGTTTATCTCGCTTTTCCTGTTCAATCAGCAGTTTAATCAACTTCATCTCGTTCTTTTGCTGGTCTTTCTGGATCTCAGCTTCTTTGTTTGTTGACATTTCGTCGACAATTACTTCTGGAACTCTTGCTTCGCAATTTTCTTCACTTTTCGTGTTTTCACTTTCGACCGCTGTCGCTTCTACTTCAAACCTATTGAAGGTTAGGTCGAACGTGATGACTCGCTTGATTGCATCGAACAACCAGCTCGCGGTTCCTTTGGCTTCAGATTCTTTGCTAGAATCCATTTTTGGCTCGCCGGCGAAGGGTTCTTGCTTGAAATTGATTGCAAACAATTGCTCAGAACTGATCAGCCTGGCGGATCTTGACTGAACGACCTTCGATTTCGGCTGGAATTGCAGAATTAACTGTTGAAACGAATATTCGAAAGTCAATTGAGATCTCAACTCACCTTTCCCATTTCGGAATTTTACTTCAAACTAAATTTTTACGCACACTGAGATCGTTGGGACAGTCATTCGATTGTTTACGTTATGGAAAACGCATCTTTGGCTGAAAACTTCCAAGAATTTTACAAACGCCTTAATGGATTCATCAAGTGAAGAAGGCATGCAACGAGCTGCCCGCCGCGCAACCATCGACGAAATGGTGAAGAACGACGTGGAATTCAAGAACTGGGCCATCAAACTGATGAGCGACTATCACGCCAAGAAGAAAGCTCCAAAGGTTGAGAAAGATTTATTCGAAGATGAGACCAGCTCGAGTGCTACAGATGATAAACCAGCTCCACCGAAAGCTACGAAGTAGAAACAAATATCCAGTCAGTTAACTACCTTTCGACGAAGATTTTTTAATTAAAATTGCAGGCACTTTTATTTTATTCGTCAGTTTTTATCAAACACCAAACATGTTTTAGACAAAACCGCTACATAACACATGGACAATCCTGTTCAAAACTGAAATTAAAGCTTTTCAAACTTCAAAACACGATACAGTTTCATCAGAGAACAAAGTCTTGTCTGGAAACCATTTGTTATTGTGGTTGAAACTTTCTCTTTTAGATGCTGTGGGTTTGTTTAGCCCCAGGCCGACCTGACTAAATTTCCCTACAGTAATTTCCCTTCAGTTTTCCTACATCTGTCAATTGCGTGCGCTATTTTTATAGTTTCCACACCGACTGGCCAAGTGCGTATGCCAAATAACGCACACCACCGTGCGCCTTTTTTGCGTGCGCAAGATTCGTGCGTCAAAAGCTTTTTGAATTCAAATATGACAAACGTATTCCTTTTAAGCCGCCCTAGGTTGAACCGACATTGTTTGGCAATTAAAATCGATCATTAGAGAATGTGTTCATTCAAGTATCATGTTTCGTGCTTGTAGTTTACACAATACGCTTTGACGTAGGTAAAGTTTTGTAAATTGAAGCTTTGTTGCCATGGCAAAAATTGGAAGTTTCGCCAGCAAACTCACCCTCGGGAACTGCATTATTTCCAGGAGACAATGAGACATCCTGCTGCTTCGTGTGCTTCATGGAAATTATTTATGACACTAATTGTCTAAATTGAATCAAATCTCTTTTGGATTTCCCATCCATGTTTCTTCTTCTTTCTCTCTCAATGCAGAAAATTAAATATATCGCCATCACTTTTAATTTATTTTCATCCACCCGAACGACGAGTTTCTTCATCTCGGCAGCTTTTCAACCAAAACGACAGTCACAAAAAGACGCTCCGAAGAAATAAAGTTTTTTCATCTAGTTCTTTTTGGAATAGAAAATGTGCTAATTCTCGATTTTCCGTTCCAAACATTTTTAATTAAATTTTGCTTATTTAACATTCATTTCATTAACGTCTTGTTGTTGTCCGATCGTAGCGGAAAAATCAGATAAAATTCAAAAGCAAATGAGACTCACACAATGAGTGCTATGCTGAAACGATTAAATTATGCTCAAATGTCTTGCAATCAGACAGGGATCATGACTGACGTCAGCCATTTATTTGCATGAAACGTCTAGAGAATTGGTTTTTAAAGCGTTTTTAATGCAAATTTGATGTTTTCTAGAGTTTATTTGAAAGTACTCGAGTGTTATCTGAATGTCGAGTGACGTTTGCTGCTGTTTTTTTTCTGCTGACGTTAAATATGATGAAATCTAATGGAAAGGAAAAATTATTTTTTATTCAAGTTTTATCGAAGCTGTCAAGAACAGAAACGAATTTGCCATAAAAAGCTTTTTGAAAAACTGTTTAAAAGAAACTTTTTTAAAAAGCTCCAAACTTGTTTTTTCCAAGCTTTTAAATAGCCATTTGAAATATCACACAGAGTTTTAACTTGTTCACAAAATTTCAAATCTATTAAACCAACACCCAAAATATATTTTGAAG